>OY015313.1:61836374-61998666 GCA_955612985.1 Cheilosia scutellata | reverse complement strand
AACTTATTTCTAAACTAAATAGTTAATGATTATTTACATTAGGTATGTGATTGTTTTTAGTTCCGTTGGTGAACGATGATTTCTTAATCAGCGACATAAATAACAGCGTGCGGATTAACGTGATCATCGGGTTGAAGTACAAGGTGATGTCTAAGTAAATCATCATATTTATACCACTTCAATCCGGAGCAAATCAAGGCAGTATAATGACCGACGGTATTGTAATCATTTGGTTATGTTTGGAAATTATTTCACCCATAAAGAAAAAAATTGCAATTTTTCTATTTTTTTGGGTTGGGTTTAAAAATGAATTTATTGGAATTTTTTGTTTTTTGTTTTTGTGGATTTTTTTTGTTCGGAAATAAATTCACTCATTAACAATTCGAACGGGGCAATCGTTTTATTTTTTTTTTTTCCTAAAACACAAAAGAGTTGTAGAGCGAACTGTGGTTTTAAAACCTTGAAATGTTAATTCTGGCCGAAGAATAATTTGCAATTTTTCAATTGGCTGTAACTTTTTTGTGTTTGTGTTTAGAAGATTATTTTATAATGATTTTTTGTTGAGTTTCAAAAGTACTTTCCAGAACTCTAATCAGAACTCTTCGGAACTCCGAAAAAAAAAATTTTGCAATTTTTCAATTGGCTCTAACTTTTTTGTGTTTGGGTTTAGAAGATTATTTTATAAGGGTTTTTTGTTGAGTTTCTTGAGCACTTTACAGAACTCTTCGGAACTCCGAAAAAAAAATTATTTTTTTTGGTTAAATTTTGCAACTTTTGCTTCTAACTTTTTTGGATTTGGATTTAGACGATTTTGTTATATGAGAGTATTGTAGAGTTTTTGAAGCACTTTTCGGAACTGTAACCAGAACTCATGAGAACTCACTGGAACTACATTTTGAAATTTTTAATGTTGTCTAACTTTTTTGTGTTTGGGTTTAGAAGATTATTTTATAATGATTTTTTGTTGAGTTTCAAAAGTACTTTCCAGAACTCTAATCAGAACTCTTCGGAACTCCGAAAAAAAAAAATTTTGCAATTTTTCAATTGGCTCTAACTTTTTTGTGTTTGGGTTTAGAAGATTATTTTATAAGGGTTTTTTGTTGAGTTTCTTGAGCACTTTGCAGAACTCTAATCAGAACTCTTCGGAACTCCGAAAACAAAATAATTTTTTTTTGGTTAAATTTTGCAACTTTTGCTTCTAACTTTTTTGGATTTGGATTTAGACGATTTTGTTATATGAGAGTATTGTAGAGTTTTTGAAGCACTTTTCGGAACTGTAACCAGAACTCATGAGAACTCACTGGAACTACATTTTGAAATTTTTAATGTTGTCTAACTTTTTTGTGTTTGGGTTTAGAAGATTATTTTATAATGATTTTTTGTTGAGTTTCAAAAGTACTTTCCAGAACTCTAATCAGAACTCTTCGGAACTCCGAAAAAAAAAAATTTTGCAATTTTTCAATTGGCTCTAACTTTTTTGTGTTTGGGTTTAGAAGATTATTTTATAAGGGTTTTTTGTTGAGTTTCTTGAGCACTTTGCAGAACTCTAATCAGAACTCTTCAGAACTCCGAAAAAAAAATTATTTTTTTTTGGTTAAATTTTGCAACTTTTGCTTCTAACTTTTTTGGATTTGGATTTAGACGATTTTGTTATATGAGAGTATTGTAGAGTTTTTGAAGCACTTTTCGGAACTGTAACCAGAACTCATGAGAACTCACTGGAACTACATTTTGAAATTTTTAATGTTGTCTAACTTTTTTGTGTTTGGGTTTAGAAGATTATTTTATAATGATTTTTTGTTGAGTTTCAAAAGTACTTTCCAGAACTCTAATCAGAACTCTTCGGAACTCCGAAAAAAAAAAATTTTGCAATTTTTCAATTGGCTCTAACTTTTTTGTGTTTGGGTTTAGAAGATTATTTTATAAGGGTTTTTTGTTGAGTTTCTTGAGCACTTTGCAGAACTCTAATCAGAACTCTTCGGAACTCCGAAAACAAAATAATTTTTTTTTGGTTAAATTTTGCAACTTTTGCTTCTAACTTTTTTGGATTTGGATTTAGACGATTTTGTTATATGAGAGTATTGTAGAGTTTTTGAAGCACTTTTCGGAACTGTAACCAGAACTCATGAGAACTCACTGGAACTACATTTTGAAATTTTTAATGTTGTCTAACTTTTTTGTGTTTGGGTTTAGAAGATTATTTTATAATGATTTTTTGTTGAGTTTCAAAAGTACTTTCCAGAACTCTAATCAGAACTCTTCGGAACTCCGAAAAAAAAAATTTGCAATTTTTCAATTGGCTCTAACTTTTTTGTGTTTGGGTTTAGAAGATTATTTTATAAGCGTTTTTTGTTGAGTTTCTTGAGCACTTTCCAGAACTCTAATCAGAACTCTTCGGAACTCCGAAAATTTTTTTTCCCAATTTTTGAAAATTTTCACTGTTCTATAACTATTTTGTTTTTGTTCAAAAAAAAAAATTCTTTTTTAGGGAACTCCAGAACTCTTGGTGTAGTGCTTGAATTTTGTAAAAAAAATATACTTTTATCAAAATGGGGTGCTGGCTTATTTAGGAAAAAAAATGTTTTTTGCTTTAATTTGGGTTTTTTTTTTTTTTTAACTATCAGGAACTCCAGAACTATGTTAATTCTATACAAAAAAAAAAGAAAAATTCAAAATTTTTGTAAATGGGGTGCATCGTGAACTTAGCACCCCACATTAAAAAAAATAAAAAAAAATACTAAATGAACAGAACTTTTCAAAATTTTTATCAGGAACTCTAGAACTCTTGTCCAGCTATCCAGAACTCTAAAAAAATATATACTTTTCAAACTTTGGGGTGCTAAGTTCACGCACCCCAGTTTGGGGAATACTCACTTTTGAAATAAGTTTGCAATATTTCCAACATTTTTCAAACGTAAGGCGATTCTCTTTCAAGTATTTTTTCAGGAAAATAATGAATTTTTGGTTTCATCAAATTTATTCTAAAAGGAAAGTTGTAATTTTTCTACAAATTTTGTGGAAAAATACTTGTAAATACAAATGTATAATTTGGTGAAATACGCCACAGTGTTGTCACTAATTTCTGTATCCTAAATAATTAGGCAATGCCCGCGTTCTACTAACCGCTAGATGATTAGGGACAGTTTGATATTAACATACATCTGCAAGCATCTCGGGGCGCTGTTGAAGCGTTTCCCGAGAGAAGTATTTAAAAAAAAAATAAAAAATTTGATGTCAATTTGAATTTTTAACACGAGCAATTTTGTAGGAATGACGGAAAATAACCGACAATATTTTCAAGTTTTCGTTTCATAAAAAATGATCACGAATTTTCCGACAACTGTCATGACTTTTCTGAAAAAATTATACCTAGCTACTGAAAATTTTTTTATTGGACAAAAAAATAATATACAATTTTGTTAGTGTGTAATTGGGAATTCTGACAGGCGATTGAGTTTATGTCAAGTATTGATAGTAAAGTGACAAGTACAATTTAAAATGCAAAATATTTATTTTTTTCTTCAGGTAAAGTGTAACGATGACAGGCACGGGGGGGGGCTTGAGGTGCTGAAAAGGTGTTGAAAGTACCTTTTCATCTATGAAAAGGATTAAAACAGTGTCCCGAAGCGTTATGGAGAATGCAAGATTAAGCTCACTTACTGTGAAATCTGTTCATTCGGATATTAATGTGGATCCATAGGGCTAACTATGCACTTCACCGCGAATCGCATAATTTTCGATTCATTAAGTTCGCTTCGCGGCGAACATGTCAACTATGCAAAACGATCGCTCGGAATGTCGACTTTCAAAGAAAATCACACTATTTCTCGCTTCCGTCTATTTTTTTTTACAATGCGATTGCACCGCTGACAACTTAATTCGCCATCAAATTATCTACCGCATTTCACGTCGATAAAATGGCGTTCGCATTTACATAGTTGCGCGGATAGTACCAAAATGCGAAGTCGATACAAACTGCGCTTCGCGGCGAAGTGCATAGTTAGCCCCCAGATAAGGTGATTGATCTCATGTCAAAAAAAAAAGTTCACGACTGGGTTTTTTTTCTCCAAAAGGAGGGTGAAAGAAGGATCAATTATTTAATGATGCTTCTAATTATCCTCAGACAATTTGCTGACACTATTGTGGTGGAGAACGAGTTTTCAGTTGTCAAAAAAGTATTCTGCTCCGGGAGCAAAGTAATAAAAATTATTAAATTATTATTAGGCTAATTTGTTGACGTTATTTTGACTTGAATAAAATTCTGAATTTAAATCAATTCTAAATTTATATTTTAAGATTTGAGTTTGGCAGACTTCTCTTTTCAGCACATTCATAAGTGCAAAATTTGAATTGATTTTTCGTTGAAGAAATTCATATTAAAACTTCGAAAGGAAAGAAGGACGATTGGAGGGTAAAAGGAGGATTTAGGGCTATAAAGGAGGTTTGGAGGTTTTGAAATTTTTGGTTTAAAAAAGGAGGATCATCCTCCTAAAAGGATAGATGGGATGGTTATCCATACTACATACTTATAAAATGCAACTTCCGTCTGTTCGTTTCTCCATAACTCTAGAACCATTCGTCCGATTTTCATGATTTTTTTTTTTTTACTGATTTATAGATGTGTCAACTTAGGCCGTAGGGTGGGTGAGAATTGCTCAGGAGTAAAGGGATTGCGGGGAGTAAGGGGGGCTGTCAAGAACCGTTAGCCGTATGAACTTGAAAGTTTGTATGTTGATAGATAAGTCAAAACTATTACATGCCTCATTCATCGTTATTCAAAATTCGTCCTATAAGGGTTGAAAAAGGGGTGTTTCTATTTCGCCTTACTGCGCTTAATTTGCTATTATACCATAAATCTGTGTACGTCAAATCAATAAATGCTTTTAATTGTTAGGTAATACTTCACAGAGTATTTTGAACTAACAATTATTTTTCGGGTCCATTCAGAGGGTGAGATATAATAAATTGAAAATAGATCTTATTTTGCCAAGTTCGAACGTACATAATAAGGAGTTAGTGATGCGTAATTAGGTATGCCGTATGCGGTATGCCGTATCTGCGGCTATAGAAAGTGTAAGTCTGTCTCTCTTGAGTTTTCATTTCTGTGAAATAGATATGTCCATTGACTTATGACTTTGAAAATTTGCATACTGGTTCATTTCTAATGACAAAACAATAAAATAATAGCACAACGCAAAAAATATAATTAACTAATCTGTTTTCAATGTTTATCCCGTAAGGCTGTTAGTGTAGATGGATCAGTACAGGTTACGTTGGGTGAGTGATGGGGTGTAAAGGGGTGGTAGGGACTAACACTGGAACTATTTGGCCGATTTTAAAATTTCTTTCAATATTGGCTACATCCTCCGGATCAGTATAGATTACTTAGGGATAGGAAAGTGGAAGGGGAAACGGTGGTATAAGGCTATCTTCGGAGTCGTTATTTTTTTATACTTGCGCCCACTAAAAAAATAGCATGTAGATATAGTTTACAAAATGAGCATTGCTCATATATGTAAGCCTAAAAAAGAGGAAATATATCAACAAACGTACAATGGTAACTTTAAATAAATTGTAATGTTATTTAAAAGAAAAGAAACCGGTGGGCGGAGCCGCGGCCATGGCTAGTTTAAGTTAAAAATCAAACGTACTTATTCTGCTTTGAAAAAAATGTGTGTAAAAGAATAATTTTAGTATGTTCGTTTAAGTACATATGATTTAAAAACTAATAAAAATCAATGAATTGGAATATACTTAAACTTATGTAGTTTTTTGTTTATAAGGAATTCCCCCCCCCCCCCACCCCCCCGAAACAAAATCCTGGCTACGGCCCTGAACGATGATGAAGAATCTCACGACACATTAAAGAAAGAATAAAAATAATGATTCTATTGCATTGAGTGGTATCCAATTTAAGGACTATTTTTAGGTCGGGAAAACAGCAGCAGAATATATTTAATTTTATCAAAAAATTATTGGACATCTGAAACATCATGCAAAATGTTTATGACAAATTTGTCAAAATAATTATACCTAGCTATGAAAAAATTGTCAGTCATGACATATTTCTCGTTGTAATTAACTGTCAATTAAATACAAATTAAAAACAGGTGTTACAGGTGTTACCTGTTTTTAATTTGTATTTAAGTGTCAATATTATTTTTATCAAATGAAAATTTGTAAGACAAGTGCGACAAATTTGTAGAATTGGCACCCTGTCAATGTTTATGAAATAGGGCCCGGAACATCACAGATGTAAGGGCATGTGTTTGACAGTAAATGCCTTGGTATACACAGCATGTTTTGTGTTGAAAATGTCTTTGGAAAATGTGACCCATATTGACGAATGTGATCCCGTTTACCATTCCTACTTATGGTTTCAAAGTGACATTATCTAAGATTAGTTGTAACTTATATAAAGATCAATTCAATGCACCCCAAAGAAATTGCTCACTTTATTTAGCAAGCTTGTAGTTTTGCAACTGCGGGCCACTTAAAATTCTAATTTCTAAATATATAGATATTAATTTTTAGGGAAATTTAAAAATATTTTTAAAAACACTCAGCTATTCCTTGGTTTTCTGCCTCCAATCCACGTTCCTTATAAATAATCTATTCTAATTTCTGATAAAGTTTAGTCACACTCAAACTATCAAAGCAGAAAAACTGTAGCGCATTCTAAAGTGACCTTACTGAAACACAAATAAAAACAAATGACTGGCTGGCATTAAAGTGTCTTAAGCAAACATTAAATGTTTTCTTTTTTAGATAACGAGATTTCGTTTAATTGAATTTTTAATTAAACTTTCAGCTGTTTACATATTTTCCACATAGCAATAATCTTCTAATGAGATGGAAGTGCCTCTTAAACGTATACACATACATATTTACGTCAAACGCCTACCGCTGCTGTCGGTATCGCTGCCAGTGCTCAAAAGATTACTTACCTAATCAGTGAAACAAAAACGAAATAAAATCAATTTCGCCCCGTCCAACTCCAAATGCAGACACTCTCAATAAATTAAGATCTCATTTTAAATGGTCGTTTCAATCATCCCTATGAATATTTACATGAGTGTCCATTTATTGTGACTGCTGAAATTTGAATGACTTAATTACGGTCTTGAGGTTCATGAATATGTTGGCAGTATAATCAGTGGCACATCTTAAGGCCGTGTTGCTACATTAAAGCGCTTTTCACATGCCATAAAACAACTCGTAAATTCCGCCAGCCAACGAGATGTAAATCAAATTGGGCGTCTTCGACGGTCGGTCCCTGGTGCGATAAGTTGGATACCAACTGTCACTTTGTATAGTAATTTGCGGGTTTCTATTATAACAAGTTGCATTATTCAAATGAGTTCACCTGAGTGCGCTATCAAAGAGATGTTATCTTCTCGAGTATTTGGACTGTTATTCTACTCCACAATTTCTTGTTAATAACCATTTATTTGAATTTAAAAATGACTGCTGAATGACAGAAATGACGAAACGTGCCTTACCTACCTGTGCGAATCTGAAGAAGATGTTGACACACCGTATAGATAACCTCTAAATTGGCCTGACAGATACCATCATCCTATCGAGTTTTATGATTGGTTTTACGTCGGGTTTTATGACACTTGTTAGCACTCTTGGATTTGCCAAAATGGAACCGCACTCAAGTATATTCCAGTTAACACTGATAAAGAATGATTTTGGTTTGTTTTAAGAGCGTTTGACTAATGTGACACACGGTGTCATATTTGCGTTGTAAAACAGTTTATTAGTTGACAGAGGGTATACACTATACAGACACTTTGTGTACCTGTATCTGTCACCTGCATATATGCCATTTGCACGATCGCTGGTTGTGCATCTGACAGGGAATTAGCATAACAGCATCCAGCAGGTGGGACAGCGCACACCAGCAATGCTCAAGTCGGTGTTCATGCTTGACCAAGTAAAACGGGCGATGTTTGCAAATAAACTTTGAGCCTAATAAAGTGGCTCTAATGGTGATTAGATACACGGTGACGGTGATGATGACGAACGGGTGCAGGTGACGAAATGAGAAAAACCGTGCGTCCGTCGTCTGGTGACTTCTGTCCAAGTAAATAATAATGTGTTTAAGTTATAGACACCGGGCAATAATAAATCCACAAATAGATAGTTATGTTGCGGTCTTGAGATTGCATTGCTAATAAAATAGTTGTCTATGCAAGAAGTTCGTGGACAGATTAAACATGAGACTTAGTGTGTTGGCTTACTTAGGCGCATGTGCAAATATGTTTTGTAATGTCTATCGCAAAGAGAAGAGAGTGCAGGATGTTGGAAACTTGCTGATCTACATTGTAATCAGAACTATCAATCTGGAAAAGACTACACCGGAAACATTGTGACCATAGCTATTCTTCCAGTGTAACTTCAAACTAGTCGTAAAAGCTTTTAGCATCTTTAGAGTTATTTTTTGAGAAAATCATACTTTTATAGTCTTGCTTTTTTGTAAGTAGGTACCTACCGTTAATGTTGTGGTTAAAATGAAAATTAGTCCGACATCTCTGAGGACTTACAGTCGGTGGCGAAGGATCGAGAGTTATAGAGAAGAGAATCCATCCACTTAAGCATCGTATGATGTACACCCGCGGAGCAATTCAAATTGAATGATTGAATGAACGACCAAAACGTAATTCAAGGATTGTTACACGCATACGGTGGGAGGAGCTTTAAAACCATGAGATATGAGTTTAAAAGCAGGTGTCTAGAGGAAGAATGACAGTTGTTTTGTAGGGTGTCATAAGGGTGATATAAATGGGAGGTTTAGTCCTTTTGAAAAGTATTTTATTTATTGTATTTGACATGTTAGCAGTTTTTTTTTTAGATATTTTGAGGTACCAGTAGGTAGATATATACCTACCTATAATTTCAAATCTATAAATTGGACATAAGTTAAACAGTCATTTTAGTAACAAAGTATGTACCTACCATCATAAATTTTAAATTTATATAATTTTCTTAAAGTTATAGCCTTTTTTCTAATCCCAAAATGTCAATTCGTTCTTCAGATAAAGAGAATTTGACAGCTTCGTAAGGAGGTTTTGTAACACAAAATACCAGTTTCAAAACTAGCTGATATGGTCTCGGATAGCCTATTCGGAACTTATATGTCAGATTAACTTCAACTTTTGGTTTTAAAGGATAGTGATATCTGACAGATAATAGTATCGGATAGAGTATCAGCTGGTTCAAGTGGTTCAAATATATATTTGCAGTGACTAGAAAAAATGTAATTTCAGAGCATTCTTTCGTTGACGAACGTAGACAGCAGTCACAGGTGTCCTAACATGGATTTGTTTGAATTTTTAGAAGACGAATTTGAAAAATATTACGATCAAATATTACACGACCCGATAGGAATAGAGTCAAATTATTTTGAAACACTCGACGTTGTAGATTTCAGAATTCGATTCCGGCTTACAAAAACGGCCGAAAACGTGACAGTGAAAGGAACATTTTATTCACTTTTCTCCTTAACCTTTCTACCACGAAGTGGCGATCACATTGCCGTTGCGTCCTTTTCTGGACGTAGTTGGTGTGGAGGCTTAAAGCTAAGTACACACGATTGTCAGATCTTACAATATTGTCAGATCTGTCAATGCTCTGACAATGATTGACAATGAGCTTACAATAGCCAACTACCTTACAATACAAAATTGTCTGTTCAGACGGTTGTAAGATTTTGTCCCAAAGTCTGACAATTATATTGTCAGATAGATGTCTTACAATGGTCTGACAATGACTTTTCTGACTTGAAAATTGGGTCGGAAGATATTTGAATAAGAAAAATTGGTCGATCTGTTGTCAGACATTGTCAGATAAATTCAAAGTCTTGTTTTTTTTTTGTATTATGGATAATGGAACAAAATATTGTACTTGCTAGATTTTAACTGTCTACGTGTTGGAAGACTGCGAGAATGACTTCAATAGGCTATGATGTCGCCGGCTTTAGTCGCCAGTAGGGTCACCCATGACAGACAGGCTGTTTTGATGAACAACGAACTATGAACTGCCCATAAACTCTTTAATTAAAGTGCTCGTGCTCGATAAGCCTAGAGAGCTTATCTACTTCCCCCTCTTATACTACACCTATCTACAAATCACCCTTCTCTCTATTTCTTATCCTATACGCCTTTCCTCTGGGCTGGACAAAGGTGTCATACGGTGCCGATAGTCAGCCTGGTTGGGGGCCCAGTTTAACAAATAGCTCAGACGCAAACGGAGTATCCTGAAGTATCCGGATACCTACTGCAGCTCCTCTGTTAGAATTCTTTTTGGATTTTTGCTGCTTCAATTTTTTCTTCCGTTAATTTTTTTCTTTTGGCTTTATCTAATATCTCTTATCTCTTCTCTCTATATATAAAACAAAGTGGCAAAACTATGTTTTCCTCTGCCGCCCGTAATTTCCAACCAATTCAGTTGATTTTTTTGTAAAATGTCGGTAATTACAGTGGTTGGGTAATAGGCCTAACAAATTAAAAATCGGACAAAGGGGCGTGGCACCGCCCATACAAAAAAAACATTCAAAATCGTATATCCCGAAAACCACCAAATCGATTGAGCTCAAACTTACAGGTAATATTACGTATTTGACGTGGAGTGCTCCTGTGAAGATTGGTCAAAATCGGACAAAGGGGCGTGGCATCTCCCATACAAAAAAAACATTCAAAATCGTATATCTCTAAAACCACCGAATCGGTTGAGCTCAAACTTACATATAATCTTGGTTCTAGAGTGCTTCCGTGAAGGTTGGTCAAAGTTGGACAAAGGGGCGTGGCACATCCTATACCAAAAAAACATTCAAAATCGTATATCTCGAAAACCACCGAATCGATTGAGCTCAAACCTACAGATAATCTTTGGTATTGGCCGCAGAGTGCTCCTGTGAAGATTGGTCAAAATTGGACAAAGGGGCGTGGCATCTCCCATACCAAAAAAACATTCAAAATCGTATACCTCCTAAACAAAAAAAATCTTCTATGGGGAGAAACTAGATGACGTTATATCTCTATAACCGCTGGGCCGATTTTCATGAGTCTTTTTTTGTTTTGTTCGTATTGCTGTATTTCAGGTTTAGGCAGAAAGAAAGTTCCAGTTTATTCTCATTTCTCGCATTTTACAAAAGAACATCTGTGCACGGGCAAAGTCGGGCGGGTAGCAAAGTTGAGCCCCATCCTCAATCATCTAACACGGATTTGTGCATCGTCGGCATAGATTTGATGACTGATCGTTGATGAACACACTAAACAGAAGTGGACCGAGTATAAATCCTTGAGACACTCCTGACAGGCTGATGCGGATTCAGAAGGTTCTTAATATTAATAAAACTCGAAAAATGTTTCCCGTACCTTATACAATAGAAAGTAGTGAATGTAAATGGATCCATTATGACAAGCACTCAACGTTCTCAGAAAACAGACAACCAACACCTAACTTGCTCTTAACCATATACAATTTATTTTAGATCCCCTAAATATGCGTAAAATATATAAAAAAAAAAATATACAAGTCTGATGCCTATTATCTATTTCCTTCTCATGAAAGTGGAAAACAGACTTTAAAATAAAAAAAAAAAAACACTTTTTTGTTGCCCAACCTATATAATTTAAAATTAATATAAGTGTTTCCTTGTTTTTCTTTTTTATAGTGTGCAACTGCAATGGACATGCCCGACAATGCCGATTCAACATGGAACTATTCAAATTATCTGGTCGCGTTTCTGGCGGAGTGTGTTTGAATTGCCGACACTCAACAACTGGCCGGCACTGCCACTACTGCAAGGAAGGTTACTATCGAGATCCGTCTAAGCCGCTCAATCACCGAAGGGTTTGCAAACGTGAGTACTTATAGATATACATTTTGATTAGACCTGAATATTTAAAAAAAAAAATCGATTTCGTAAACTATCCACAATACATCGTCTATGGAATAATGGACCCATTGCTTCATCCCTCAGATAGAGGTTTTATGCAAATTTTGTGGACACTTTTTAAAAGCCTTACATCAGGTTTTGTCCGACTGATTAACCTGTACGTGTTAAAGCAATCTGTTAACCTTCTTTTTATGGACCAATGTAAAAACCGAACATGACGCCTATATGCTTTGCTACGCGAGACTTTTTATTTACACCAACTGTATAATTTCACTCTATTTGGAGTGCATGGATGGATAGTGCAAATAATTGCCTGACATTGGTATTTGCACTCGATACATGTTTGTAGTTTTTATTTATTTTTTTTTTGTTTGTTGAACACGAACTGTGTTAATTAGAAAACATATTCGTTGCATTCCTTAGATACTTCGGTTCACCCACATCGATAGGTAAATTGTAATATTTGACATTCCCAACACACAGACGTGGTTGGTTTTTATTGCTAGTTTATTGGTTTTGTCTCATTGCATGTGGTTGTGTAACTTACTAACTGTTGGACAGGTTATGGTAGGTAATAACATTTCCGGTGAAAAATTAAACATCAACATTTTTATACTATAGATTCACATTATAGGTACCCCGGCACATAAGTGTGGTTGGGTTTACGGTTTGGTAAAGAAGATTACATAGATTCTATTCTACTACACTAAGGTCCTTGCGCACCTATTACGATACCCCTCAATGGGGACTCGCCACATTAATTATGGCCACGTGTCCCTCCTCATTTTGTTTATCCGACGCTTACCAGCTGCATCCTGGTGTCCTTAGAAACCTATAAATATTATACCTTGTTCTGTTCCTCAGTGCGGCATGGACTCCGACAGTGACAGAAGAAGTGAGATGTGTCGTCATAGTCGCAACCTCTTCATAAGTCGTCCTCATTGAGATTCAATTTCATGCAAGTTATGACCCGGCAGAGCGATGTCGAACTGAAAAAGAATGTTGGTCCGACTTTTCTTATGTTTTGGCAAAAGCTTCGGTAAAATTTCAGAGGTAAGTGTCTTCCACCTGTTGTTGGCTTTCAATTGAATCTTATTCTCTACTCGTTCTCTGAGGTTGCCTACAGAGTAGAAGCGTTATTGACTGAATCATAGTCTATTGCAAATTTGCAAAGCCCATTCTTGCCAATTCGTCAACCATTTCATAGCCGGCTTTGGCATTGTGTCCAGTAACCCAGGAGAGACCTGTGTTTATGGTAAAAGTGAAGAACCTTGAGTTATTCACGATAACACAAACGTATGCTCAACTACATGCCCCGAAGCTTATTCTTTGTAATCTTTAGTAAATTTTTTTTTTCTAGTTCTGACTCGCCAGAGCGATATGATGCTCGTTGACCTAAAAGATCTCTGGTGCTTAAAAGTATCAGATTTATGTTTAGGTTAGGTTAGGTTAGAAGGGCAGTTTGCAATATATGCAATTTTCACCCCGAAGCCATAGAGGCCTATTTTGATTACCCTTTCGTAGTACATGATAGGAGATGCATCTAAAAAAAAACCATTTGGATCTGTTGACAACTTTGTTTTAAATCTGATAGAGGTATCGTTGCTAGATCTTCCAAGCCTTCGAAGAACCGCGTGCACCCATACAAGACTAGCAGCGTTTTTGGAGGGCTGGGCAGTGACACAGGAGATGTTCCACAAATTCTATTTCCTCTTCATCTGTACAACCTAGGCTTTTTGCCATGTTCCCAATGAGACAGTGTCCGGTTATTACCCTGTCGAGCACTCGAATTTGGTTTCTATCAAACGATGTTAGGATCTTTGACCTTTTAGTGTCAATTGCGGGCCACAAGCTTTAGCTATAGTCCATCGTTCCTTAGCCAAGTTTAATGTGACATTGTCAATGAAGCCCTTTAGCTGCGTTGAAAACTGGTAATACTTGTCTGTCAGCTAATAGTAGGTAAATCCATTTCAGAGCCCCATCTGGCCAGTTTATCTACTGCCTCGTTCCCTTCTACACCAACATGTCCAGGAACCCAGCACAGCATTACTGTGTGATGGTTTAATGCTCTCAATGCCGAGAAGCACTGGCTTATGGATTTGGAGTTTACCAGATTGAAGTTAATCGTTTTAAGTGATGCTTGGCTGTCCACGCAGAAGGTAATTTCCATTGTTAGGTTATAGTTGCGTCTGTACTTTCCTAATGTAGCTGATGATACATTCAGCATAGAATTTCCTTAATTCTTCGGTACATTTCATTTCCCTGAAAAATTATTGCTTTCTAATACCATCATAGAACGCCGGGCATTCATATATGATATGCTCCGCTGTTTCGTCTTCGTCAAGTGATAATCGGCACTCCGACGAGTCGACTAAATGCATTTTACTAAGGTGATATCGCAAATCGTGATGGCCTGTTAGGTAGCCTTCTAAATTTTGTATATCGTGCCTGCGTAGATTTGGTATCTTTTTCGCATCGGTTTTGACTGAATAGCTTCTTTGGCCTGTTTTAGACCTGGGATGTAAAAAATGATTTGGGGATTGCACAGAAAGGTTCAGGTTCTAGGAAAGGGGTTTCCGAGGGGTTTCATTTCCTTCAATCCCCTTAATTCCGGGGACACACCATAAACTGGTTTTGTTCCTGGTTCTGGAGGGAAATATACCAGTGCAGTACTGATTTAGAGTCAATAGTTAAGGGCTTTTATAGCTAATTGATTGTCTGTGAATATATGGATGTTAGCGCCTTTAATACCTGAGTTGTATATAAGGTTTTCTCATTCCTAGATGGCATGGAGCTCTGCCTGAAATACATTCGGGTTTTTTCCCATAGGTATAAAGAAATTCCTTTCGGTTCATGAATACCACCCCAAGTCCATTTTGTAACCATTCGTATACCACTTTAAGCCGTTTTGGCAGTTTGGTGGGTTATTTCTAACCCATGCTTCCCTATTTGTCATTTCTGTATAGAGAACTTTTTGTTGAAGCGTAGTGTCTTTGGTATAGGCGGCCTATAACCGCACAGATCATGTCAATTTCTGGAGGCTCGGAAGATAGTTTCATTAGTTCTGAATGTTCGCTAATATTTAACTCTTCCGCTTGTGTCAAACTTGCAGAGCTGCGTATTGCAACTTTTTTTATATAAATGTGTTATTCCTATTAAGGCTTCTATAGCCGCAGTGGGACAGGTACGTATGGCTCCAGAAGTGCCCAGATATGCGAGCCGTTGTACCTTATTAAGTTTATTTATGGCTGTTTTTTTGGTGGCTTTGTTCCACCATACTATCGAAGCGTATGCTATAATGGGTCCGATCTTGACATGTCCAGATCCAGTGTATGATCTTTGGAGAGATCCCCCAGGTTCTACCAAACAAGCGGCTGGCATAGAAAGCCTTAGTTGCTTTTTGAATTTAGTTGTTTATGTGGGAGTTCCAGCTTAATCTTTAGTACATAATCGTACTTAGGAGAACATAATAAAAAAAAAATAATTGGCGTAACAGGCGTATAGACACCCTAGGCCTCTACGAACAAAAGAGTAGCTAAGAGCATTGACTTGTCAGGAGGAAAATTAAAGATCACAAGAAGCAGGCGTTCTACTAAATAGGAAGCTTCTTCTCCAGGAACAATGATGGGAAGTTTTATCAAAATTTAAAAAGAACATGTCAAGGTAACAAGACCCGAATAGATACCTATACCGATGAGCAGGGAAACCTTGTACATATAGTCGGTATTATAAACCCACTTCTGCAGACTGTTAAATGGCGAAGACGACTATAAAATCGATGTCAGGCAGAGCAAATCATTCAATTGAAAGATGAAAGCCGATACCTTCATTCACCCGATCAAAATGAAGTTAGGATAATAATATCTAACTAACAAGGCTGCCAGCCGAACTACTTAAGGCACCGGGGATGACTTGGAGGAGAGCATACACTAACAACATCGATTGCCAGGTCCCTGCGCCAATTATAGAGGCATAAGTCTCCTTAACATCGCATATACAAGATCCTATTGGACATAATCTATGAACGCCTGAAACTACTTATCACCGAACGGATCGGACCCTCAAAGTACGGTTTTAGGCCGGGTAAATCCACAACCGACAAAATATTCACACTGCGACAGATCCTGGAGAAAACCCAAGAAGACCAGATAGATGATACCCACCATCTGTTTATCGATTTTAAGGCCGCTTATGACAGCATTTAAAGAGCTTTACCTACCTCGGCTCCACTTACCTCAGAAATCAGGCGAAGAATTACGTTTGCCAATCGATGTAGTAAGGCCTTTTCAAGGCCTCATGATCTCAGTCCTTCTACATGGCGCAGAAGCATGAGCATTAACGAATTCGGGTGAAGAAGAAGATTATCCATAGGTATAGTCATTATTGCTTATTCATTCATTCTCGTTGTCCCGCTTATCCATTAAGTGGGTTGAGGGTGTAGGTTGCTCAAGAGGACCCTCCCATACATTTGATTCTCCGCCATCGACTCTAAATCAACAAGGGCAATCCCCATACAGGTAGAGGAGAGATTACGAACTTGATCTAACCAATTTATCCTGGATCTACCTAGAGGACGCCTGCCTGATGGACGGATTCCATAGCACGTCATGGGATCCTGGTCGGGTACATGCGTTTAACATGACCAAATCACCGAAACATTGACCGCTTCGCCTGGAGAAGTAGCTGCTCGACATTGAGTATTCTCTGGTATTTCGAATACAACGGAGAAATCTCATTTCGGCAGTCGTTGTATGAACGCTAAACTGTTGGAGTGTTGGTTCTCTTCGATGGGTTGACGTGATTTGAATAAGGATATTTAACAGCGAACTCTACGAGCTGCAGAGGAAACATTCCGTGGAAATCTTATTCCCCATAAATAAATAAAAATAAAATGTTTAAGGAAAATGTTGTCAGTAAAATATGACTTCACTTGTACTCAGTCGAAATCTCACCTTGGCGGGCTCAAAAATGCGTTCAAACTTTCGTGGACTCTTTACGGTTTAAGATTCAGTCATTGGCAAACTTTGAGTCCCCAAAAGCGACACCCCACCAGCAGCAATAAAATAACCATTCCAGATACATCTGCTGTTTATCGATGATTCACTTCCTGGTTATTAATACCGCCAAACTTTTTGCTGGAGTAGGTATAGCTAAAAATATGCGTCATCACTTCCATCACACCAACCATCAGCTATCGCTACACAAAACTCTAGAGTGCAACATTTTCGTTCGCAAATGTGAAATAAATTTTGGATTGGACTTACTCACCCCTAAAAATATATTTCGTTGAAGAGCAAAAATGACCGAGACATCAGTATCCATGTTTATTATTTTTAACATTAAAAGCTACACCTGCCTGGCAGAGAAATCATTTTAACTCATGTAAACAAAAGTGCCTTAATTTGTTAACTCAAATGACTACTACCTATGGCAAGTCCTCGTGTAATTTTCGTTCGCCTAATTCGTTGTAAACTTAATTTTTTCCGGAATTGTCCAAATACCCACTCGAAGGATGTGTATAAACTTTCCCACTTTACGATCAAATAATTCTCCAGCAAAACGAAAACTATTCCACTTCAACTCGGCGAGAATAAATAAATTTTCCACTTTGCATTCGAAATGCTTGGGGTTTTCACATCCTCTACGAATTCTATTTTTTCCAAGTACGAAATTTGTAAACAGATTTATTGCGTGTATCCCCGAGCGGTCTGTATCTGTGTATACAAATTGATCCCTTGAAGTGGTTAATGTATTGCGGTCAGTCTTTGTTTTGCTCTTGTTCGTCGAGGAATCGTTTGATTTTTTAACATTTCAGATTTATAAACTTAAAGTTAATAAAGAAACAAACAAACGAACTGTAATTTAGTTGGTTAAATCAGGTGGACGAACGTTTAATGTGAAGCAATGAAAAATATCTGCTTAAGCAGCGAGGATTACCTACTTTTGAAAGAAAATTCACATATGAAATGTTGGTTAGGATTGGAAATGGAATAGCCACTGTGGACAAGAAACTGCACGAGTGTGATGATGGAAGCTTTCCAAATCAGCTCTTCGGATGTTTAAATCAGCGGCAGGTGGCAGGGTGTGCGTATACTCGTATCTGGTCGGCACAACAAAGTCAATTTGGAGTACAGTTTGCAATTTTATATTTCGTTTGAGTAGAAAATTACTTTTCTTTAACGTCTCTGATCTGACGCATGAGTTTCTTATATGTAAGTAGGACTATTTATTTTTAATTTTTTTGGTTTTGTTGACCTGTCTATATATAGAGCGATCTGATTCACTTTCGAGAATGATAAAGCAACGATCTCCTTCTTTCGATAAAAAAAAAAATTGTCGTTAATGGATTCATTTTCTTAGCAAATAAATTGATAAATTGACTTACCTAGAAGATATCGCTCCTTTTAAACGGTTAGTTGGGATTATTAAAGAGGTTTTTTAAGGCTTAGATTTAGATACTTAGCACTTAGGAGACTCGGCTTACTATAGGTACTTGCAAATAATGTTAAATCAGGCATAGAACAGTCTTGGAAGGAGTTCGACAACATTTAGATAGACCATCCGCCATGTTTGAGCAACGGTCTTGGGATGTATGATTCGGTGATGACCAAGAAAAAAAAAGATAATTTTTCTATTGGATAAAGTATGTACAATCTTTATTTCTCTTCGTCCTTCCTCGACGAGGTAAAAATCAAGAAGAATGAACATTAATGCTTAAGAATATTGCTGAGCGGTTTCCGAGCTCAAATTGTTTACAAATTTTTTTTTTTGTGATGGGAATTCGCTGGAAGGAAAAATCATCGAAAGACATTGCAGAGCTATTACGCGAGGGATGCTTCTGCAATAGTGAGGGACTTTAACCCGATCTAAAAAAAAACTCCCGAGGGGACTGACTTTCGTCATCCCGAATTGGATTGCACCTAGTCGTTCGACTAATCGGTGAAGAAATGAAACACTTGCTGACTAATGTTTTAGTAGTTTTAACTCAGAACGATGCGAATGAAATCAATGCAAACGAAGAGAAAGATGTTTTCTTTGATATTGAGCCAACTCAACCTCAAGTCAGACGTTCGGAAAGAATTGCCAACAAATCATGTATGTTAGCGGAAGCACTTCCAGATCCCGAATCCTATCAAGAGGCAATGAGAAAATCAGATGCTGAAGAATGGAAAAAGGCTATACAAGCTGAATACGATTCACTGGTCGAAAATGCTTAATGGGAGTTATCGGATTTGCCACCAGGACGTAAGCCGTTAAACTGTAAGTGGGTACTCAAGAAGAAACTTACAATAACAGGTGAGCTAGACCGTTATAAAGCGAGGCTAGTCGCGAAGGGGTACAATCAAGAAAAAGGTATTGATTATACTGAAACTTTTTCGCCTGTCATAAGATACGAGACATTAAGATTCCTGATTGCTACGGCTGTCAAGTTGGACCTTGAAATTTTTCAAATGGACGCGATTACGGCATTCCTACAAGGAGATCTTTGTGAAGAAATCTATTTGAAGCACCCAGAAGGTTTTCCTCAGCCAAGGGGGAAAGTGTTGAAGCTTAGAAAATCCATCTATGGGCTAAAACAATCTTCCCGAATGTGGAATCAAAAGTTGGAGAAGGCATTCAAAGATTTCGGATTGACGCAATCAAGCATGGATCCTTGTGTTTTCTTCAAGAATGATGCTGCAAAATATTTCATGTTGGCTTTGTACGTCGATGACTTACTCATGTTTACGAATGACTTAACATTGATGAAATCTTTCAAAACTTGGATTATGTCAGCTTTCAAAATGAAGGATATGGGCACTGCCAAGAGCTTCCTGGGTATTCGTTTAACCCGAGACAGAGAGGCTGGAACTATTTCCATTTACCAGGAGAAATATATTTCCGAGATGTTGGTAAAATATAAGATGGAAGAATGCAATCCAGTGTCCACACCAATGGACGTGAATGCTAAGTTCCGGAAGCCTGAAAAGGAAGAAATAGTGGATGTGCCATATCAAGAGGTAATCGGTAGCTTGCTATTCGCTGCTAGGATTACTAGACCGGACATATTTTATGCCGTAAATTTCCTGAGCAAATATAATCAATGTCCAGGAAATGAAGAATGGTTAGCTGTTAAGAGAATTCTCAGATACCTGAAGGGTACCATCTCAAAGAAACTGACTGACACAAAGAATCAAGACGACCATATTCAAATAAAGGGTTTTTCTGATGCAGACTTTGCGGCCGATACAGAAGAACGCAAATCTGTTACTGGTTTTGTATTCACGATGTCAGGGGGAGCCATAACTTGGAACTCAAGGAAGCAACCAACTGTAGCCCTGTCAACTACGGAGGCTGAATACATGGCCTTATCATCAGCAGTTCGAGAATGCATGTGGTTGGATGGTTTGAAGAAGGAGATTCTACAAGAAACACCGAAGATCATCTTGTACATCGACAACCAAAGTGCTCTATCATTAGCCAAGAACTCATCGTTTCACACTAGGACCAAGCATATAGAAGTAAAACATCATTTCATTCGTGATGTTTACAATGCTGGAACTATTGATATGGAACACATTGGAACAAACGACATGACAGCCGATATTTTAACTAAGGCGCTTGCTAAGCCGAAGATTGAAATTCATTCTGCTGCTATGGGATTATTAGCCGACAATGTTTCAGGGGGAGTGAAGAAATGAAACACTTGCTGACTAATGTTTTAGTAGTTTTATACTTATATATTCTATACCTCATTTAATTTATTGAAAATAAATTCATTCTCTTTTTCCATTTCGATCAAACCAGTTGTCTTCCATTAATCGGCATTTTATTTTTGATTCATTTTAAATAATTGAGAGGATAAATCCGCCATTTGTCGGATTTCTATACTTTTTTGATTGAAAATATTACCTACTTTCTTGGTCTTAACTAACTCTTATAGATCAAGAGGTTTTACCCGCCTTAATCTCCTGATTACATTGTCAGTATTTTAAAGTTCTGTTATTTCTACGTTAACATGGTTAAGAAGTCTACTTCTGTGCCTTTGGGCAACTTTTTTAACTTCTTCCTCAACCATTTCAATGTTAAGATCCCTATGCAGATCAGCGTTGCGCAAGTACCAAGGTGCATTAACTATGTTACTTAGTACTTTATTTTGGAAAAGTTTAATTTTTTGCAAATTTGTTTGGCGTGTGCATGCCCATAACTGGAGCCCGTATAGGTCCATACTGGTTTTAGAACTTGCTTGTATAGCAATAAGTTATTGTAATTGGACAGAGATGAATATCTCCCAATAAGCCAATACATTTTACTGTATCGCATGTTCAACTCATCTCTTTTTTTCTTTACATGCGCTTTCCAACGCAGTTTAGCATCTAGATATTTGGCTGTATTTGAGTATTCCACTACATTGTTGTTTATGTATACTGGAATATATGGTATGTTTTTAAACGTAAAATTAATATGGACTGACTTAAGGTCATTTAATCTAATCTGCCATTTTTTTGTCCAATCTGATATATTGTCTATTGCCCTTTGAAGCTTTTTTTGGCTATTTCGATAGTTTCTCCCACAGCTAGGACAGCTGTGTCATCTGCAAAAGTAGCTATAGTGGTTTCCCCACTTTCAGGCAAATCGCTAGTGAACAGAAGGCATAAAACTGGACCTAGCACGCTGCCCTGTGGTACACCAGCTTTAATCTCTCTTAAAGTTGAGTACTCTGTCTCTTGTTTAATTCTGAAGAATCGATCTGATAGATATATATATGACTCCAGAATAGTCGAATATTGCTTTGGCAGTTGCCTTTGCAGTTTGTGAATCAGACCTTTGTGCCAGACTTTATCGAAAGCTTGTGCTATATCAAGAAATATTGTGGAGCACACTTTTTTCTCTTCAAATGCTTTTTCGATTTTATCTGTGATTCTATGCACCTGATCAATTGTAGAGTGATCATTTCTAAATCCAAATAGGTGATTTGGGACTAGTGATTTTTCGTCAATTATTTTTTGCAGGCGTTTTACCAGCATTTTCTCGAATAACTTTGACAACATTGGTAGTATAGATATTGGGCGATATGAGGCTACCTCGTTAGGTGGTTTGCCTGGTTTTGGTATCATTATTATCTCCGCGACTTTCCACATGCTTGGAACATATCTCAATTTAAATGCAGCGTTTATAATCTGCGCTAGTTTTTTCAGACATTTTCGTGGAAATTGTTTACTACTTACTTACTTACTTATCGGGCCTCCGACCAGTGAAGAGTCTCTGCCTGAGACACTGCAGCCTTCCATCCTCTACGATCCCGGGCACGCTGCTTCCAGTTGTCCAGACCAAGCGCTCTGGCAACTGCGATGGCTTGGTCTTGGAAACGGAGGTTCGGTCTTCCTTGTCTTCTCGAACCTGGGGGCTGGGATTCGAAGATCCTCTTAGCTGGAGCATTATTGTCCATTCGCTCGATGTGGCCGAGCCAATGTAAGTCGACGTGTTTTGGCTTTTTGAACTACATCCACATCTTGGTACAGCTCATAGAGTTCGCGGTTATATTTTCTTCTCCATTCGCCCTCCTCGCACACAGGACCAAAAATCCGCCGAAGTATTTTTCTTTCGAAGGATCCCAGTATCAGCTCTCCCTTCTTGCTTATCGTCCAGCACTCGGCGCCATAAAGCAGAACTGGCAGGATAAGGGTTTTGCAGATCACACATTTCGTCCTTCGAGTTAGGAGTTTTGAACCCAGTTGTTTTGCCAAACCGAAGTAGCAACGGTTTCCTAGGGTAATTCTTCGCCGGATCTCCACTAGGGTGTCATTCGTGGAGTTCATGTTTACTCCGAGGTAGGTGAACTCCTTAACTACTTCGAAGTGACGTTTTGTCCTAGGCGGTGGACAGATGCTTGTTTGTTTGTTGATAGGATGTACTTCGTCTTGTCCTCATTTACTTCAAGGCCAACGGACTTCGCCTGTTCTTCAATCGCCGTGAACGCTTCTACCACGGCACGCTGGGAGCGACCGATGATGTCAATATCGTCCGCATAGTCCAGTAGCTGTACGGATCTGTTGAAGATAGTGCCTTCCGTGTTGACACCTGCCCTGCGCACTATCTACTCCAGTACGAGATTGAAGAAATCGCATGATAGCGCGTCTCCTTGCCGAAATCCGGTGCAAGTTTGAAATAGATCAGAGGAGCTGCTTCCAAACTGCACGTTGCAGCGCGTGTTTTCCAGCGTCACGCGACACAGCTGAATCAGTTTTGCCGGGATTCCGAATTCGGCCATCGCCATATAGACCTCCTGACGATGTATGCTGTCATACGCGGCTTTGAAGTCGATGAATTGGTGGTGAGTTTCGACTTGAAATTCGTTAGTCTTTTCCAGGATTTTGACCTTTTTGCATAAGACTTTATTTCATGGCACCAAGCAATGGCTTACGGATATCAAAATTAATGTTTCGGATTTGCTCGCGCAAAGTCCCGACCTAAGCTCAATTGAAAACTTATGGGTAAAGTTTTTCAAAAGCTAGACAATCAAAAAATGCTAAAGAGTTTTGAGAACATATTAAAGAAGTCTGGAACAATTCACCAATACCACTACTTTAAAATGCCGTACCTTAGTGAAACAGAACAGATTGACTGCCGTCTTAAAATATAAAGGCTATTCCATTTTTTATATTATATTACGCTTTGCAAAATGGAACTCTAAAGTTGTGTTATTCTGTGACCAACTCGAAAATAAATTAAAATGTTTTTGAATAATTTTTTTTTCATACCTATAGGTATCTATGTAACTACATAATATGTATGTTTTAAATTTTAATATTTATTAAAATGCTGAAAAATATCTCATCTTATTAATTATTAATATAATCACATTTTCCTGTGAAGATTGTTTCTATTAAAAATAATTTTTTTTGTCATCGTTTCGAATTCGGTGGTCATTATTATACGTGTCGTTTCAATGGACATTATCAGGTGAAAAAGTCGATCTATTTGCATGATGATGTCCTGTCCATAAACATGGACAAAGCGTAGTGAACAAAATAATAAACAGTTTGATTTTAACTTATGTCGATTTCCATTGGGCTTTTACCGTTTTGCTCTCAGATCTCAGATTTTTCCTGCCCCAATGGAACATGAAATGAGATCAATTTTGTTTGCATTTGTGTTGGTGTGTGATTTGACAGTCAGCTGTTTTTAAATTCCAATTTGTATTTATAAAATTGAATTGTTATTTGTTAGTTTTTTACTTGTACTTGTATACAATAACTGCTTAGTTGTTTTGTTTTGAATTAGAACTTCGCCCTTCCCCATGAAATCAACCCCATTGGCATTTTCTACGACGGGCCATTCGTCTACATTAATATCCATTTTCAATTTTCAAATTTATTCCACAATAGGTAGGGGACACTGGAGCATTTGATCACTTTTTGCTTTGAGGTCTCATAAAATCCTATTTGTTTAAATTATTAGATTGCAAAGTATTCTCACTTTAAGAAATGCAAATAAACTTTGTTTTGGACAAATAACTACGTAAATTTAGCAAAGGCGTATAATTTATTTAAAAACGAAGTAGGTCCTTATGTTCAAAGGTATCCCCCATGTGGGCAGTTTTGAACTAGGCTGGGACACTTTTGAACGACAGTATTTGTAATTGCTTTTAGAAGCTAATATTACTACAAGGTTTGTATTTTTTTAATAAAATAAATTAACTTTATTATTTTAATAAAGAAAACAAAAACGGCTTAGCAAAAGCAAACTGAAATTTTGAAATTACTGAAATAGTTTACAAATGACTGAAGAAACTTTATAAAATCGAAAATGACGGACGATAAGTCGTTTTGTAAAACTGCTCCTGGAAGTAACTCTTCATTAAGGGCTGTCGCTGTCGAATCTGGAGGCTTCGAAGAGCCATCAAATACCACACGTAATTTGGTGGTGGAACTACTCTCCTTCCATACACCGTGGTGTGGAAGAATGAAAACATTTTTTGACTCAGATAGGTCAGCAAGATTGCATGAGTGCTGCATATGATTGAGATCAATGTACTCTTTCATAAATTTTGAATACTCAGTTTTAAGATTAGTATTTTTAGGGAAAGTTCTCTGTTCTAAATGTTCGAATCTTTTGCGAGCATTATGACTTGAGTTTTTAAAGCAGGGGTAATCTTCGCCTAAGACTTTTGACTTAAACGGAAACCTAACGACATATCTCCCTGAAGAAGAACGATAATGTGTTTCTCGAAAGTACTTTTCACAAGCTAGTTCCTCGGTGGTCTGTACACGTTCTGTAGATACCTCCTCTAGTTCCCAAAACTTTCGAAGAGTATTGTCTATGTTCACTAGAGTGGAAAAGGATAAAATATTTTGAACATCAGGGCTCTGAGGATTCGAGTTCTCTATTGGTCCTGAAAGGATCCAACCTAAATGAGTTTGTTGTGCCAATGGACCATTATTAGTTTTTATAATCCCATTGAGGATGATTTTATGGAACACATCTGCACCAAGTAGTATGTCGATGCGTCCAGGCTCTGCAAAAAACGGGTCTGCTAAAGTTACGTTAGGAACATTGAAAGGCAATGTAGCGTTAAGTTTTTTAGCAGGAAGGTAGTTACTTATGGAAGTCATAACCAAAGCATTCATAAGTATAGAGAATTTAAGATTTGTGCAGGAACTGAGATTGAATTCAACAAACCCTGTACACGTGCTCGAAGTCGTTGAGCCAATACCATTAATAACACAATGGAGAGGATTTTTCTTGAGTCTTAATTTTTGAACACAATGTTCGGTTATAAACGATGACTGAGACCCTTGATCTATAAGGGCTCTGAAAAAAAAGTCTCCAGCAGCACTGGATATTTTAACTTTTGCTGTTGCGAGAAGTATTTGTGAAGCAAAATTTGAACCAACATTAGTTGAAACGTGAGAAAGGGTTTGGTTGGAAGAACTGGCAAGAGGATTAGTAGGAGTGTCGTTTGAAGCTAGATTCGAATGCTCAATATGCATGACAGTGTTGTGCCGTCTATTGCAATGCCTGCATTTTAACTTGCTTCGACATCTTGAAGCAGAATGACCTGCTACCAAACAGTTTAAACAAAGATTCTTAGATCTTAAAAAATCCATTTTATTCTCGTGAGAAAGTGACTTAAAATTGGTACACTGGTAAAGAAGATGGGGTTCACTACAACTTGGGCAGGAACCAGCATTATTGGAAACATGAAATGTCCTGACCTGGTTTTGTCGTTTATTATTTGAATATCTATCCCTTGATTCATTGATTATCGAAGATGGCTTTGAGTCAATTGCTTCTAAGGAGCGAAAGGAATCTTCTAAAAACTCATAAAAATCAGATAATTTCGGAAGATCGTATTGTTCTACCGCCGTTGAGTCTGTGTCTTTTGTATTGAGTTTTAAAGACCTGAGTTGCGAGCTTTTTGCAGTCACAAAGCGCTCCCAGTTCTTGCGAGTTTGACTGTCCAGCTTTTGAGACAGAATGTAGATAACTAACACATCCCACGATTCCGTTTTCACCTTTAAATTTTCAATTGAGGTCAAACAATCCTTGGTAGTATAAAGAAGTCTCTTTATATTTTCACATGACTCCTTTCTCATGAGAGGTTGTTCACATAAAGTTCTCAAATATGATTCGACAATAAAACGTTTTTTATCGAACCGATCGCAAAGCATTTGCCATGCAGAAGCATAGTTCTATAGATCTATACTACCTGATTCAGAAATTAGATGAAAATCAATATAAAGAAAAGAAAATGCACTTGGCAACCCTAAAACTCCAACAGGGAAATGTATTAAATTCAAGTAAATATAAAAAAAAAAATTATTTTAGTCTCGTTTCAAATAACTGTTTAATGAAAGAACTGTTTAATGAATTTGCAAGAAAGAAACTGAAAGAATTAACGGAGTCTATTAACGAATAGCGTTGTCTAAGAAAAAACTAAAAAAAACGGTATGCACGTAGGTATGTTGTACCGTAAGTTAAAATTCGCCAAGGACAAGTTATGACTTGAGACTCATGGATAAAATGCACTCGTCAACGAAATAAATAAATTTGTTGCGTTTATGCTCGTATAATAAATTTAATATTTTAACCGCACACTGCACTGAGCATATATATAATATGTATATCTATATAATATGCATTCACTAAAAATGGCTGATTCAGTAATTTTAGCAATAATTTTTAATTATGCGACGAAGAAGGACCAATGTTTCAGTGCTCGTTGGGTTTTTTCTAAATTCTTGCTTCAAAAAAAGCAGTTCCAAAGAGAACAAATGGTAAAATAAAACAAATTAAAATGAGTTTCAATAAAGATTTCAATATAATAAACAATATAATAATGATGTAAAGAAAAGGAACTTGCCTGGCGGACGGAAGAATCTCAAGTGAGGTTTCTTAGTAAATTCTAAGTGAAGAGGAATGGATGATAGGATGACAGATGAGTGGATCATAGGTGGGTGTGGATAGTGAATGTGGATGGATAGTGTGGACTGAAAGTGATGCCAAATTTAAACTTATTGAATATTCAACAGTTAGGTATTTTATTAACAGAACAGAAATTTTGAAAAAATTAAGACAAGCATTATCACCGCAGCTGTCCTCGATGTTCCCGGAGCGTTAATTGATGGTGGTAGCTTAGCTTTTAGTTCAATGCTACTTACAGACCCCTTGTTCAAATGTGTCCCGACTGTTTTGTTCAAACCTGCCCCAATAAGTCAAGCGACATAAAAATGTGCGCAAATATTTATATTTTTCATATTTGTCAAAAACCGTAACTTTATACGTTTTCAAATGAAGTTGTGCCTTAAAAAGATATATTTTACACAAAAAGAAAAGCTCAATATAAAATTTGTAGGTTCAAATGTGTCACACGTTCAAATGTGCCCCAGTCTCCCCTAACAATAACTAACCTCAAAGTTTGACAAATGTCACTTGTTTTGGTATTGGTGAAAGTATGTGCAAATCTCTCCCTCGAATCGAGATTCCTCAAAAGTGATCTGAATCATTAAAAAAGTGCTTTTTTTAGCCCAATGGAAAATGATTTTGACAGACAGCTGATTTCTAGAGAAGAAAAACTGCTCTGAATTTTTAAAAAAGTGCTTTTTTTTGCCCAATGGAAATCGACATTAAACACCATGAAAACAAAACCATATATAAACAAAAAGGTCACATAACATACATTTTATTAATTTCTTCAATTTAATTAAATTTAAAAAAAAAATCGGAAAATAGTTATAGCGTTTTCCATAACTTCGAAATAATTGCATACGTACAATGAAGTGCTTCGCGAGGAATTTCTCTCCAGATAGTGCTCCGCGACCAAAACAGATTGGGAACCACTGGCCTACATTAAGACAGTAAATGCAACACTAAACTTAATTATTTATTTTATGATTTACCAAATTACCACGGAGTACGACGCACGTGCTCCGAACAAAGGTACATATTGCAAGATTTATAGAATAAAGAGCGAAATTAATAACAAAAACGCACCGTATTTCCATTCAGTTTTGCCTATTACCTACATTTGCGACTGTTTCATTCTTGTCCTCCCCCGAAATCTGTCTGTAATATTTTCTTAATAGCAAAACACTGCATTAACCTTTTACGGACACGTCTGGCTGCACAATGCGAGCGAGCAGTTCCTTACAACCGTAACCAAATCGCCATGTAATTAAACTTAAATAAGATTATAATTCCACAAATCCGATCTAGCATATTACTCCAACGATGACGGCGGCGGCGGTCCAACATAAATATCCTGCCGCAGAGCCAGACACCCAAACCTTACTTTTAGTATCCAATATGGCTCAAAAGTCACGTGCATTCTGCGAGGGATTAACAAATTTGCTGCAGCACATATACCGTATACTTACCTCGTCATGGTAAAGTCGCTCCATGTAAGGGTAAAATTTAATTTAGAAGTGCATCCATCAAAAACCACCCGAAGGGAGAAAGCAATCCCCTTGTATTTGAAACCAAGGATATATGTGAAAGTCTCTAGATTCAATTACAAAACGGGGTGGCGGGCTGATTCATTAGTTTTGCAACTTTAGGTGGTATGCGTCGCCTATAGCGTTACACTTGCCACATGATTTTAGAAAAAGTCTTCTCAGGGCATGACTAATTTTTTGTTTTATTTATGGATAAACATTGTTACCTTGGAACTTCCTATAGTATATGTACTCGTATATACCGCAACGGAAGAATCGTTTTATGAAAGTCATTGGGGTAGCCATAGCCTTGGATTGGGGGATATCCTCAAATTTGTTTCGGATTTATCAACGGGCGGCTTTATTGGTGCGACTTAATGCTAATTCTGCTGTGGAGGAGGCGAAGTTTTTATGTCGTTCGTTGGTAGATACGTAATGAAGTTTAAATTTTATGGCTGATGTCATGGCGATGTTAATTCGCTTGGAAAATTATTTCATTTGGTTTTTCTTCTGAAGGAGCGAGCTTTCGGGGTGCGAGTGTCCATTACGGTTGAATAGGTGGAGGGTGGAAATTAACTGTGAGATGAGATTTGTAGAAAACAAATCTGAGAGTTAAGACGGGTGTTAAAATATTCAAGACAATTTTAAAATAAAAGCTTAAGCTGTATTCGGTTATTTAAAATCTTACATCTGTACCTGGTATCTGTAACTATCTTATCTATATGTATGTTTGATGTGTATAGAGTTTTTTTCAGGCGGGTTTCGAATATATAGGAAATTCACAAAATTTTTAAGTTTAATTTAAAATGTTCCAAATAAAATTTTTTTTGTGGAAGAAATGAAAAAAATTGTTACATAATTTTGAATTTTTTTTGTTAACTTTTTTTATAAATATGTAGGTATCTACTATGTATTTGTTTTTTTACAAAAACCCCATAAACAGTGAAATATGTATGGTTAGTATGCTGGCCCCTGCAACCGTCCTGCTTGTGGCCACTGTAGGATTTGGAGTATGTGCATGGTTGGGTATGTATATGCAAAGTAGGGGGTCATCTTACATACAAAAAAAAATAAATTCCTGTCCCCTTACACTTTCCACTTTCAGTAAAAAATCATAATTTTAAGTGGAAAGTCGATTTCCTATATTGGAAACCTCAGCCGTTTTTCCACTATCTAATTGGGACTATCATATTGTGACACCCCTTGTGACTAAAACAGAAAACTTTTACTACACCTAGCCCTGAGAATGCTTCTTCCAGAATAGGTTATTTGAAAAGGTTGGCATTGAAAAGAATACCTACAAAAAATCCAAATATGCACCTACTTTTCCATAGTTCCGCAGAAGTCTTTAGAATTGTTTTCCATCGTTCAAACTATGAATAAGCCAATTTGACTAACCTGGTCCACCGTATTGATGTATGAGTATGTAGTTTATTTTATGTGAAAGAAACTACATCCGATTCAGCTTCATCGGAAACAATTATATCATCGAGGAAAGCTTTAACACCAGGAATACCTACCATTTATAAATTAGCTATCAATAAATCTTTGGAAAATTTCTGGACCTGCTAAAATACCAAATGGAAGTCGTCTTATACATATAGGTATTGTACAATCCTTTATGCGGGTATTCAAAGTAAGAAGTTCTGCAGAAAAAATCATTGACCACCAGCCGTTTATATAGGATTGTTGAAAATGAGAAATGGGCGGTGTACCCCAGCGGCGATAATTTGAACCCTTCTAGATACACAAATGTGAGAGATCCGTAAAAAAATATACGAAAAAAATGATAAGCGATATTTAAATAATTAAATATTGTAAAAAATTAATACATTTGTTAAGTAAAAATATAAAAAAAATGCCTAACTACTTTACCTACAATAATGGAAAATAAAAAAAAAAAGTATTGTATTTTGTTCCTTCACCAACTTCCAAGACTTTGTAAGATGCCTTAGTTTGATTTCGTGGGGTTTTGAAGTCATCGAGGATGCATTTATGACCAGACCAGTAACATCACTGTTTGCTGAATCTGGTATCACGCCTATAGTATGTACCCAGCCAGCCTTGACGATCTCTTCCCCTTCGGGAATGGATCGTTTTATGCAAAAATAGACGTACAGTGCCAACCTGTACATTCGTCAATGGAGAATTCCAAGGTGGTTGTCATTTTGTTTCAAATATTTTCGCTCCGAACCACGAACCAGCTAGTTTATCTTGCAGTCCCTATATGTATAATTATGTCAATGCCTAAGGCGTTTAACATTTAAAACATTTGAGTGTTTTCACTTCTCTCCACCGTGCACCAAAGGAGCTAGTGCTTATGTTTGCAATAAATTGCATCAACGCAAAATTGGTTGCTAGCAGTCCATGTATATGTCAGTGACGGCCTGTTGGACAATTCAACGGCTTCCAGAATTTGTTGTTGTACCAGTTTTTCCTTAAAATGTTCTACAACTTTTTTTAATGCAAAAGGTAGGTACCCGTATTTTCTGTGCTTTATAAAGAATGGAGATAATCCAGTCACATTCACAACTCACAATTCGAGTGCTGCCAGATGGAATACTCGAATCCAAGATCCAAGATCCAAGATATTCTTGAAATACAGTCGCGTACTTTTCTTTCAGATTATAATAATATAAGCTCGACTGCATAGTTCATATATAGTTTATTAACCACTTGTATTGACATTTCAAGAAAGCTAAGCCAATTGCCTAACAAACTGAAGCCATCAACTGTAATGACAACAGCAACTAAAAACAATTACAGATCAATTCAGATGAAGGACTTTTTTTTAAAGTATGTAATAATCACTTCAACGGGAAAGAATAATTTCGTATGTTGGAATTGGGTCTGTTCTGTGACCATCCTGATGTCTTTAGAAACCTGGAGAGATTGTAAGGTGAAACAGAATAAATGGAAGATGTAGCTTTCTAGTATTCTGTTCCTCAAGTGACAGCCTTGGGCAGTGACCAGTGACATAGGTGAGCCTCCTCATCGCCGGCCGTATGCTCTGCATTATTTTGTCATCATTTTGAGTGAACCTACGAACATTGACACCCATTTCCTGGTGTTTTGTAGGGGTTTTTTGGTCATATCTTCGACCTATCGCAGATTACTTGGGTTAAATAAAGAAGAACTACCTCAATCAGTGCCGAGCCGACTTATTGAACTGGACTCTTTGGATATCGTGATCGTTCTTACGTATTTAATGCCAAAGATGTTTGGCAACATCCCAATGAGAGCGACATGGATGTATAGGGGGAGCCTTACTACAGTTATAGTTAAAGCTTATTAGATAGTCCACGTCATAAAACCCAGACTACAGACTTTTTAATTCCGGCAACTGCTAAATTTTTGGCGGACACCATAAGATTAATGTTTTTGGCAACAGTATCAATTGCAAGATTGTCAAGAAAGTCAACAATTTTAGCTCCTTTAAAAAACTTTAGCCGCAGAGCTCACGAACCGGAGATATTCAAGGACGGAGCTTTGTGTCACTTTCGCCCAAATCTTGTAATACTTAACACCATCAGCAGTATAGTGTTTCCCTTTCGGTGAAGTATAGGCAGGGTTCGGGTCTTTCATTAAGAGTGATAGCATTTCAATTTTGATACCAAAGACGGTATACATGACCTAAATAAATAAATAGGTGGCGCAACAGGCAGGTAGACTAGGCCTGCCTAGCCTAGCTTGTCGCAACCATTTGTTGGTGTGAGTTTCTATTTTTGAGACGAATGGATGGGATCTACAATTTTATGCCGAGTCCGAACGGCTGGATTGAGAAGCTTTTTCAGGACAGTTATACTCGGATGTTTATCAGACGTTCGCGATAGGTGGCGCAGTAGAAAAAACCTTAAGATGTAATTTGTGTTTTACCGGGGATCGAACCTGGGATCCCTCGCACAGTAGTCCAGCACAGTAGTCCAGCACACTAACCACTGCGCTACTGCGGTCACATGACCTGGTCGCCGAAATAAAAGTCTCGAACGTGGACCAGTTTTTCACTGTGAGTCCTAGGAGACTCTACTAAACCGCTACTTGGCATCTTGTGCGGTTTATGGTCATAGTTCTCTCCAACTCTTTCCCAACCATGACCCCTTCGCAACTGCTCTGCATAATGTATTTATCAGTCGATCCGAACACTTTTTGGAAATGTTACTTCCGTCGCTAAACAGTTTTGTTTATTGGTTTCGTTCCCAGATGAATAGGTTCATTAGACATACCCTAGATGAGGTGTCAATTCCATTTTAAGCCTGGTTTAAACTGAACAGACATTAAGCATCACGAAATTTGCATAAAAATTATGATAAGTATCAACAGAGCTCACATAATTACTCATTTTTATTGTCGCAGTTTCAGGCAGAGTTGGGAAATGGACAATACCACCGGCAACTTAAGCATTCCTTTTTACTTTTGTCACAAAATCCGCAGTAAGCCAGTAGTTAGTAACTACATAAATTTCCACTCTCCGTATCAAGTTAGCATTACAGAGTTGATGTCTCCATGAAGCACACATCACTCCTGGAAGTTGCCTTATACGTACTCGTATGTAATACGTGTAAAAAATGTTCCTATTTGTACCTATACTCTTTGAAATGTCACCTCATCAAGCTACCATATACAATGGTGATGGCTGATGCTGAATGGTGCGGTAGCGTTGGCAACCGGTTCAGCTTTTTGCCTTTTCTGTTGTTTTTATCCCCTGTTGACTGCCATGATGGGCACATATAAATGAAACCAAGTCCCGATCTCCAGCAGAGGATTATTTCCGCAAGTTAATCCCTTACATGCATGCAAAGGAACGAACGCGCTTCATGGTCCTCTCCTCCCTCGCGTGTCTGGAACTGGGCGCGAGGAGTGCAATTGACCGCCGAGGAATATAACTCTTAGATTACTGCATCCACCACAGTGTTCCAACTGAGTAGGTATGTTATATTATTCCATTGCGCATATAAGCCATCAGCTAATCGTGCCTCTTTCAGAAGCAGGCACAACAATAAAAATAAAAAAAATAAAAGTTTCTTTGACTGTTGCCTTAATTAAAAGTGTGAGCGTTTCAATGGATATGCCGCATCGTAAAAAGTAGGTACTTAACGGACATTTTAATTTTTGATCACGGCTTCAGTTCAGCAGACCCATTCACCCAACGAGCAAATTATGTCAAAAAATGAGATGAAATTAATTCGGAAAGATTTGTTTTTTTTTTTTTTTTTTTTTGTAGGTACCTACTTGTGTATGAGTATGACGTGAGTTTCCTTTTATTATTTGGTTAGTGAATTTGAATCCCCTCATAATGATGGCATTGCAACATTAAATGTTAGTAAAGCGGGAAAAGGGAAATTACACGGAAAAGATACCTACAAAGGTCCTATAAGTAGGTAAAATTTTTATTGGCTTCTATTTATGTAGATCCGAGTTTCCCAAAGTGTGCTCCGCCATGAAAATCCAAGTGCTCCGCGGAAAGATGGGAAAAAATGAAAATTCCATCTGACTAGCTAATTTTGTGCTTCTGGAACTTTGTCATTTTGTTCGCAGCAATGGAATTTGTGTATAGATTACATAGCACTAAAATGAGTAAAAAAAATCGTGTACTCCAGAACTTCAGAGCTATCAAAATGGAAACGAATCAATCAATCAATGGCGTTGATAGCGAAAAGATTTGGTTGTTCTACGAAGCTTGTTTTCGGGGAAATAGTTGTTTCTAAGAAGACCGGAAGTTTTGAGAACCGCAAAAGGAAGGAAATCGGACGCAAATCTACTCCAAAGAAAGGTTTACCGGACAAGTAGAGCCAATCCATTTTTGATGTATAACAAATTAGGGAGATTGTTGCACCTAAACTCCATCAAGAACTCACGGCCAGGGCTGTTAGGCGATGTGTCGGAGAACAAAATCCTCGTGGCTGTATATTCCACATTATGTCAACAAAAACCTAAGGAAGAGCCGGATTTTCGAAAGACTCCACTTACAAAAACCATTGCAATTTTGGAAAAAAGTTCTTTGGAGTGTCAAATCCAAGTTCAATTTACATATTTGGATCCGATGGAAAAGTGTATGTAAGGGTCTTCCAAACAAAGAATTGCAGCAAAAGTACACGCTTCAGACCATAAAACATGGAGGAGAGAAGGTAATGATCTGCAGGTGTTGGTCAATTAATTGTATATATGTAAGTCGACCCTTGATCAACACGCTTATTAGAGAAAACCCTTTTTTCATACATGCCAGTAACATAATGATTTCTAACACTACACTACAACACTGGAATTTTAAAGTTTTTCTTATTCTGTGGCAAACTCAAAAATGAATAAAAAATGTTTCTGAATTATTTTTTTTTAAATACTTATCTACTAAATTTAAATATTTTATAAAATGGTACAAGTCACATCACATACAGTGAGCGTCAAAAGTGAGTGAACACCGATGCTTCTTTGAGTTTTCTTTTGGGTCTAGAAACAGGTCTAAAAACCAACAAAATGTAAAATTTTGTAAAAATTTTGATTACGAAATAACAATAATTAAACATATTTTATGTCGACAGCAATAAAATGTATCCAAACTCCAAAGACAAATGAAAACCGTTGGTATTCACTCACTTTTGACGCTCACTGTACATGTTACTTATTTCTTCAATTTAGTAAAATATAAAATGTAAATGTAGTAACTACGAAAAATGGGATACGTACGGACAACGAAGTGCTCCGCGAGGAATTTCTATCCAGAAAAGTGCTCCGCGACCAAAAAAGATTGGGAACCGCTGATGTAGATAATCGTGTCGCAAAAATATGTACCCTAACCGAGTACCCTAATGGGCTTAGTGTCCTGCGGGATTTATTCAGTTCTAATTGAAACTTCTGTCAAGGCCGGCAAATGCCTTTTCTACTTTCGAATTGAATTGCAATCGCTTACCTGTGCCCGGTAATAGTTGTATAGGGACCGCAGTCTATACTATCCTACTCCGAATATTGATGATATGCGGAAGCTCCGATATCGTTGCAGTCCCCATATGTTCTTTTTGTTCAGACGTCGATAGTGGGGATCAGTTTGTGAGTCCATCTGTCTTTTGCCGTGTTATCCCACCTGGCTTGCCATAGTGCCATCGATTTCCCTCTATTCTATTTTGACCCTTTAGTGAGGCGACATAGTAAAAAAATTGTGCACTTTGTGATGAAAGCATGAAATTTTTACCATGGAGGACACATTATATGAAAATTTACGTCCTAAAGGGGTAAAAGGGGGGGTCAAAGTTTGTATTAGAAAATGTTTATTTTTCATCCGATTAACTTCAAACTCGGTTTATGTACTCTCTATGAAAAATAAAGAAAACTATTTTCTTCGATTTTGGAAATTCAACCCTTAAAAGGGTTTGAAGTGAATCGGATGAAAAATAAACATTTTCCCTTACAAACTTTGACCCCCCTTTTAACCCTTTAGGGCGCAATCTGAAGTGCCCCAATATCTTAAAATCATTTTCATATAATGTGTCCTCCATGGTAAAAATTGCATGCTTTCATCACAAAGTGCACAATTGTTATACAATTTTATACTATGCCGCCTCACTACTTCTATTAGGGACCTCTTGCCGGTTGGCTGTTTGCCTAAGGTAGGCCCTTTGCATCTCGCTGGCAAGAATGTCGATGGGGATCATTCCCGATATAACGCAGGCTGCTTCATCCGAGATTGTTCGAAATCCCCTTATTGTTCGTATTGCGCAGAGCCTGTATGCTGACGAGAGCTTTCTCCTTGTTTCGTTAGTTTTTAGAGCATCCGCCCAGACCGGTGCAGCGTATAGAAGTATTGAGCTGACCGCTCTGGATAGTAGAATCCTCCTGGTATAACCAGGTCCACCGATGTTTGGCAGCATTCGAGAAAGAGCTGCTTGCATCTATGAAGCCTTCCTGCAGGTGTACTGGATGTGCATTTTAAAGTTTAGCATGTTGTCGAGCATTACTCCTACGTACATTAGAGACTCCTTAGACCTAATGGTTTGATTCCCAATCCGGAAATTTGCAAATTCCACAGACTTTCTGCTGGTTATCAAGACAGCCTCGGTCTTGTGGTCAGCTAATTCTAAGCCGGCGGACTCCAGCCATTTTTTAATTCTGGCAACTGCATCATCCGTAGAGGAATCTATCTTGGCCACCGTTACCACGGCGATATCGTCAGCAAAAACCGATCACCTTAACTCCTTGAGGCAGCGTTAATCTCATGATTCCGTCATACATTATATTCCACAGAAGAGGTCCAAGAACAGAGCCTTGTGGTACTCCCGCGGTAACACTGTAGTACTTAACTCCAATGTCAGTCTGATACCTTAACTTTCTATCGGTAAAGTAACTTGCAACTATGTTCCGCAGGTACACCGGCCGGCGCTTCCATTCTGACCAGCGACCTCCTAATGCATGACCAGTTCTCCGAGTTAAAGGCATTTTTAACGTCCAGCGTCACAATCGCGCAGTATTTCTTTGTCCCCCCTCTCCATCTTTTTCCCGGTATTGCTTCAGCTGTTGTGTCTACTACCGCCTTTATGGCATCGACGGTAGAATGCGATTTTCTGAATCCATACTGGTAGTCTGACAAAGCTCCTTTATCTTCGGCCACCTCGAGCAGTCTGCCGTATATGACACGTTCTAAGATTTTTCCCGCTATATCCAGCAAACATATTGGCCGATACGAAGATAGTTCTTCTGGTGGCTTCTTTCCTTTTGGTAACAAAACCAGATGTTGAAGTTTCCATGGTTTAGGAAAAAACCCCTCCTCAAGGCACTTTTGCATCGTTGCAATAAAAAGGTCTATACCTACATATCTAGAGGGCAGCAAATGTAAAAACGACAAACGGGAGGTAGAGTGGACTCAAGATGTGCCTTAACTGCATTCAAAGAGTATATAAGGATCAGCTGGGCAAGGCAACACTATATTTGCGTTTCCGCAGTCCTAAGTGCTGAGTTGGTTCTCGTGGTCGATTCTTTGGACTCTCATGGAGCTGCAAGCTATGTATCAATAATTTTTCCAGCTCTTTCGGGAATACCACTCAAATCGATTTAGAAATAACGCCCCAAAAAGTTAATAACACCCAAAAATAAACAACAAGATGGAAATAAAGCCCAAAAAGCATTTGCAGTTTAATAGGTAGGGGGGGCATGGGGCCCCTTCAACTCGCTTACTTCGGGTCATTATTGGATTTGGAGTATATGCGAAATTGGGTACATGCAACGTTTCTATGCGATACGTGTGAAATATAATTATATATACATATGTACAAATATTGCATACACCCAAACTAGCACCTACCCCAAATACAATAGAGATCCTAAGCAGGGGGGTTGCCGGGGCAACATTCCCCCATACAAATTCAACTGTTTATCTATGCATTTTCACTTACATTTTTGGGCGTTATTGCTAGTCAAAAAAACGAGCCTGAAAAGTAAAATAAACCCATTTTTAAGCTCGTTTTTGCGTTGTTTTTGGGGCTCGTTTTTTGATATTTTTAATGCGTTTTCAAGCGTTTTAATGCGTTTTCAAGCGTTTTTGAGGCTTGTTTGGTTTTTGACACATTTGTAGACGTGTTTATTTGCTCGTTTTTGAGGCGTTTATTAAAGCGTTTTTATACCCTCCACTATTCAATTTGACACTACATTTTTGTAACGCCAAAAAGGAGTCACCGGAGACCCCATAAATCAATTTCGGTGCAGTCGTTCAAGCACAAGTGACGCCGAACGTTCCGATCGCCCAATTAGAGGTCACCACACCAGAAATGGTCGACAAAATCCATGGATTGATAATGGACGATCGGCGTGTGAAAGTGCGCGACCTTGAAGAGGCCACAGACTTATCACATGGCTCAGGGATTTCGATTTCACATAAATATTTGGACATGAACAAACAACAACAAACGCATTTGTTTAACAACTTCCAATTCTAATCTGTATTTGGCGATGTTGCAGAAAAATTCGACTGAGTTTTTGCGCCGTTTCGTAACCGTGGATGAAACCTGGATTCACCACAACACACCAGAAACTAAGGAACAGTCAAAACAATGGACTTTTCCTGGTGAATCGAAGCCGAAGAAGGCCAAGGTGGGTTTGTCAGCAAACAAGGTCATGGCGATAGTTTTTTTGGATGCGGGCGGTGTTATTCACATCGATCAGTTTTAGCCTCCTGCTACCCTTTCTTGTTTCCAAACATGAAGAAATAAGGTAAGAGGAGGTAAGGAGGTAAGAGATTTGGGTCGAATGAAGTGGTCATCTCTGAAACAAACGCTTATTTTGAGGGGATCGAACAATCATATTATTTAGAGAGCATCAACAAATTGGAGATACGTTGGATGAAGTGTATCGAACTAAAACTAGGAGACTAGCTATGTTGAAAAATAAAATGGTTTTATGCCGAAAAGAGTGTTCCTTATTTCATTTTTCAGGGACTTATTGACCCACCCTCGTAAAACCTTTTCTCAGTACATATTTTAATTTAACTATCCGCGTCGATAACAACGCTCTCCAGAAAATGCTTTCCGGCTACTTTTCTGTTCTTAAGCCTGCTAATCGCTCTCACTTTTCTCAATTTAATTTCAATTAGGGGTTAATGTATTTTATCGGGACTACCTATACATAGTACCTACATATCAAGGCTTTAACAAGTGTTAGCCCAACTAAACCATTTCTAATTAAATTGGGCGAGTTAAAATTAATTTTCTGTTAATCCAATTCACTTGGTAAAGCTGTGTTTTCCCTGCCAACTTTTTTAACACCACACAGAGCATCCCCATAGAAGAGCGACATTATTCTATGAGCCAAGTCACGATATAAACAAATCACAGTGGATCAAATGCCAGACATTCCTTATTTTGTCCCCGCTATATCCATTTACTATAGTTTCAGCTGTATGCTTTAAATGAACTCCACCGTAGTGCCATGGACAGGACATATTTCGGTTGTAATTTTGTTGTTCATCTCCCCTCGACACAAAAAACAAGACCTAGTGGTAGTGCAACTTCTCAATTGTAGCTTCTGGCTATACGAGTAATATGGCCCAACCACCCCCGTTTTAAATACTTCAAGAGAAGAAAAATGTAATAACAAATGGAACGTATGTAAATAAAGTCTACAAATATTTGTATCTTTATCAACGACCAGCCAATGCTTGCCTAAGGAAGGATTTCACTTCTGTGTTCTGTCCAAATTTTCCCATCCCTTATAGACACAACATGAACAGAGAACGGTTGCACTCGTCGGGTAGGTATTTTTTCCGAATTAAAATTTACGTCTTACAATGTCCTTGGCTGCGGGCTACATTTGGCAGTGATTCCTTTAGGCAGCATTAGATACATGGCACTCGTCGATTGGTTGGGATGTTTTCATCCTTGAAGAAAATTTATTCGCAACGAATAAATGCCATTAGATGGGACAATAATTTTAAAGAAAAATAACGAGTGCCATTAAAAAAAAAAACGAAACAAAATAAAACCCAAACGAGATATGGATTTATGGATCCAGCAAGGATTTGGTCCCTTGATGGGGAATAAATTAAATTCAATTATGTACTTTGTGGCGTATAAGAAACGCAATATAGATACTCGTACCTATTAAGCAAATTTAAGGAGAAAAATGTCTGCCGCAGTCATGCACGAGTCGGTTTACAGCATGATCATATTTACAGAGCGAACATAACTCCTGGGCAAAGTATAAAGGACTTTTGACCTATGCATTGGTATAGTGGTAACAAACTTTGTCTCTGTCTGTTTCCATTTAAATGTTCATTTTGTTTCATTCTATCAATTTGTTCCATGAATAAATAATCGGGTCCTCACAAACTGACTCCACTATGGTAAAGTTTTGTTAATTGTTTTTTTGAATCTAAAAAAATAAATAAATGAATAATTGGCGCAACAGGCGCGCGTGTAGACAAACCATTCGTTTGAGTGAGTTTTTATTTTTTGAGATGAATGGGAGGGACCTAAAATTTTACGACGAGGTCGAATGGCTGAATTGATAAGCTTTTTTCAAGACAGCTATACTCTCGGATGTTTGTCAGACGTTCGCGAGAGGTGGCGCAGTGGAAAAAACCTTAAGATGTAATTTGTGTGTTTTCCGGGGATCGAACACTAACCATACTGAGCCACTTCGCCCACGGTTTTACTATACTCTATAGGTTACTTAAGGTGAGGCGTGAGGGTTAAAAATGACAAAGGTTCGTGGCACCACCAATACAAAAAAGTGTTCCTAATCTTACATCTCGAAAATCTCCAAACGGATTGAGCTTAAACTTTCAGATCTTCAATCTTAGCTATTGGCCCGGGAGTGGTGCTGTTAAGTTTGTTCAAAATTTTGAGAATGTATACAAAAAAAAAACATTGCAAACGCTTTCTCAACAGGTGGAAAAGTAGTTCTTCGATTGAGCTGAAACGTACAAAGTACGGGTTTTTCAATAAGAGCGCTACAAAAGTTTTTTTTAAATAAAACAAAAACGGTTTTGGATATCAATGAAATTCTTTATTCCTGTGAAAGTACATTCGATGCCATTATGTATGGAACTCGATTTCTTTTACATGGCCACCACGGGCACGCTTGCAGAAGTCCAGACGCTGAACCCAATTTTCGACGGTTTTCAAGCATAAATCGGCCGATACTGCTGCAATTTCACGTTCGATATTCGTACGAAGTTCATCAATCGTCGCTGGCTTGTTGGCATAGACCATATACTTGACGTAGCCCCACAAGAAATAGTCTAATTTAATCTTGTAAGGATGTAGGCCAAGATCTTTTCGCAAAATTCGCCATAACGCGTCACAGAGATGCCCAACGCTTGAGAACGACGTGTGAGAGACACATTAGGGCTCTCACTGGCACGGGAACATTTTGTACTGTGCCTGTGGACTCAAATTTTTCCACTAGACGCTCAATTGTTGATCTGCTAGGACGATTATGACGAACATAAATTGGACGTAGCGCTCTTAACGTTGAGGCCACTGACTCCGAATTTCGGTAGTAAATTTTAATAATTTCGACTCGTTGTTGGCTCGTATATCTTTCCATCATGAAATGGCAAACCTTACTGAAGAGAAATGTCAAAAGAGCGGCAAGAAATTCGGCGTCGTTTGCTGTCCCTGTCGCTCTACTTTTGTAGCGTCCCTGTTGGAAAACCCTTTATATTTCCTATATGAAGTGACACGTAACTCTAGTTTGCAAGTTTCCCTACAGATGGCGCGGAGTACCCAAATGATATTTGGTAAATAGACGTTTACTACCTGTTGAAAGCAGGGCCTGACATTTCCCATACAAAAACTGCAAACTTTATTTCTCGACACTCATGAGAAGTTAGTTGAAAAATTTGGAACATTGATATGCATTGTCCTGATAGACAAGAAGCAATACAATTGCTGGGCGCTGGCAAAGCCGGGCAGGCACAGCCAGTGCCTTATTATATGTATGCCAATTGTAATAGAAGTCCATATTTAAAATTACATCTTAACAATAACCAAACACTAAAATCGAGCCTGACTATTTTCAAAACGAACTTCAGTTTCATATATTGTGTTGTTTTGACAGAACAACAACTGGTTACACGTTTTGTCAATGGCAAAAATACAAAGTCTATCATGTACAAAAACCCACCTAAACCTATACTTGCAAGAATTTGTTACCAAAAGTGTCTTAACACAAAAATGAATGACATTCACGTTTCGGTGGGGCCACAATATTTATATGTGTATGACAGTTTTTTTTGCAAAAAAAAATATTTTTCCAGATTTTCTTAAACTAAGTACACAGTTATGATCACCAGAGGCCAGGCTCCTTAATTCCTATTCAGTTGGTTCATAGTGTCGTGTCCGTGTGTTATTGAATGACACGGCCTTATCTTGCTAATGTCCCGCCATTCACTTATGAATGACACGGCCGTTGTGGAAACATTGCCAAAATTTGCTTGGCACCGAATGTGTTAAGGATCATCCAAACAATCAACTGGAACCCAGGTATACCTTTAGACATGGATAAGCACATACATATAGATACCTTAACCCTTCTGTCAACTATGAGGTCTGGAAAGACTTTTCTGCCTTTTGATTTGGTGTTTTCTTTAAAAATGAATGGAAACAGAGCTTCTTGAAATTCCAGGATAAAGTGAACGCAAATGTTTTCTGTGATTTGGTAATACCTACTATGTATTTTCATTTGACTATATATATGTATGTACCCGTTAGATAGAGAGCAGAGTCTTTCAAATCATGCACCTTCAAAAAGTCTTTCAAATAAAGCATTCATGTCGTTGGTAATATGCACTGCAGAAAAAACTGTGAAGATTACACATTACACAACCTCATGGCCTTCTATAGGGTGACCAGCTAGCAATGATACTTTTTCCAATTGTTTTATTTCAGCAGCTGTCAAAGTTACAAATGAAATCTAGTACTAGCTGTCAAAATATTCAGTAAGGTTTGTCATTGCCATATCATCATATGCATCATTTCAATCTTGGCGAATGTGCGGAAATTATTGAAATATTAATTCCAGCTCAGTTGTAAATACTCAAAGTGAATTTCGTCGCAAGGTCGGTCGTTGTCAATGCCAATTTTTAGCTCAGCGGTTATGTGAACAAGCGAAATTTCCCTTATTCAAGCGAACACAATCCACAAGTGTTCAATGAAGCATCAATAGGTACCTACATCCACAAAGATAAACTGTTTGGTGCACTGTTTGATTGCACACATGATGGCTTGAATGTAGCTTCAAAATACAGTGACGTCACGTCAGGGCCGTAGCCAGGATTTTGTTTCGGGGGGGGGGGCTTACTTCCAAATCTTACGAGGAATTCTTTAAACAAAAAACTATATACAGGGTGTCCCAGTTAAGCAGTATAATAAGGGAAGCAGTATAATAAGGAAGGGAAGGTATAATTAAGGGAAGATTCGTGAAGTTCCGCCGAATAAAAAATTGTACGGCAGGGGGGGTCTATTTTCACCATATTTCCCGTTATGGCCCATCAAAGCATGTGAACTCTAATTTGGAGGTGTTACCACTTAAAACGCTATAATTTCTAAACTAATAGAGATACAAACATTTTTGCATTTGTGCATTTTGAAAATACAATTTAGAAGCGCATACAAGTCTTATGCACTTCGGGTACATAATGTGCAGCTGCAAAAAAGTTATAGCTCCTTAAACTTAACATTTGGAAAATTTGTTGTTACATTTTTTTACTTAAAATGCCTTTTTCTCAAAATTTTGACTTCATAAATTGTCATTTTTCTTATGAAATTTTTATCCTTGAGATATTTACTAAAAATTATGTTAAGCAACTTTTTTTACGTACGATCAACAGAAGTTGTTGTAAAAGCCGTTTTTTGTCAAATAAAAAAATGGTCAAACGAAATTAAGTCAGAATAATAAACTAACGTAATTATGAGCAAAGTTGATCTCACAAAATGTATTCAAAACGTGATTACGCGGACATAGTGTGTGTAAACGGGTTCTGCCATGGAAACGCTTCGTTGGCAAGATAGGAGTCCAACGCCGATACCCAATTCGTAGTACACCATGTAGCCGGGTACTGATGCGTATCAGCGCCTTGTTGATACCGAGTGAGCTCCTCGAAATAAAAAAAACTACGTTCATACGCAGAGGCGGAAGAAATTGAGGGTGGGATTGTGCGTGCTGTGGAAGTTAAGCCTTTAGTCAGGTCCGAGGACTAGCTGTGCAATTGGAACTTCCCAGAACCAGGATTCACAGAACTCTCCAGAATAATAGGTTTCACCCTTTCCATTTAGCACCGGTACGGATACTTCCTCAAGAACATTCTGTGGACTGACGAAGAGCAATTCGCAAACAAAGTTATAAAGCTACAAACCTCCACAATTTGCACCATTGGTCAGACCCCAATCCCCATTTAATACACACAACATCCTTTCAAAGGTAAGAATTTAATTATTTTGAACAACTTCTTCAAAATGTGTGCTTATTTCAAAGGAGGTTTAGCGTAAATGTTTGAAAACACTTTAGTAGGCCCGCACGTTCTTCCACAAACAGTTAATTCCCTTGAATTTTTTAGAGAACGATTGCCGAAGCTCCTTGAAGATGTTCTTCTTTTTCAGAGAAGAGCGATGTTCTTTCAACAAGATGAAGCACCTTACTTGTGACAGTAGCAGCGGGGTAAATCCATTCCTTAACCATACTTTTAATGAACGGTGAACTGGTCGATTTGGCCCAATCTTTGGCCACCCAGATCTCCTTACCTAACACCCATCGATTTTCTCTCCTGGGGTGCTGTGAAAGAAAAAGTTGATTTTAGAGAAATATCGAGTCTCTTTTTGACCATTGTCTGACAAAAAAACGGCTTTTACTACAAATTCTGTTGATCGTATGTAAAAAATAGGCTTCAGTAGAAGAGGTTTCTGGATTGGAACGCGTTGTTTGTTTCAATGAAGTTCTTGGGGCTCTTAATTCAATTTCAAATAAGTCCTCGGCACGTTGGGATTCGGATAAAATGAAATGAAATGGATAAAAAGCCTCTCTGAAAAAATCTTCGGTATTTTCTCTGATGTTCTTAAGAGAATTCTATAGTAGAAACGAAGTCTAAGGATTTGGTCTGTAGGAAAACTGATAAGGGTAGCGTTAAACTGAATAGTTTTTCGCATACAATGAGGTTTACTAGGAAATCACCTTTTTGGATCGCTGCCAAAAGTGTTGATGCTTTCGAAGACATCGTCCACGTTCTGCTGGTTATTTCTTCAAGACTTATTGAAGGCTTAGAAGTAGAGTTTTTCGGCTCTCTGGTGCGTGTTTTTTAATGACATTTTTTATAGTTATATTTGCATTTCAATGGTTGCGGAAGAAATTAGCTATTTCACTAACTACACCAAGGCAATTGCGAATTGCAGGAGTTGACATGGCATTAGACAGAACCAGGTTCAAGGGATGGCTTGCACAGTGTACATACCTAGCGTTTGGATACTGTATACCTACCTGTAAAGTCTCCTTATTTTTATAGATTTTAATTTATCTTAGAAAGTTTTAGTTTTTAATTTTTTGCTTAGCGTTTCGGGGGGGGGCTTCAGCCCCTCAAGCCCCCCCCTGGCTACGTGCCTGCGTCACGTCACTAGGGTGAGGCCATTGCGAATATTTCCTTGCAGGCCTTCACATCAGCATTTTTCAAAGTTTTGTTAAGTATATTTAAAAAAGCATTGAAAAGAACTGTTATTATTTAGTTTAAAAAAAATAGGTTCCGGATCCGGAAAGACTTTGACAGCGACTTCGTTTCGCTTCGTTTCTTATTTATCCTTTAATTTTATGACTTAGATATACTTTTGAGATATGATATACTTTCCCAGGCAGTAAAAGTTTCCGTGTACAACATTTCCATCAGGTCTAAAGAGTTAAAATCGATTGCAAAATATATGGTGATCGCGTGTAATTCCAGAATCAATTTTATATCTCACACCGTTGTTGTTTTATTTAATTTTGTTTCCTGTATCGTTCTTAACTGGCCTCCCTGTAGTTAAAAGCGTATGTATATCCGTTGCTACCTTTGTCACTTGCTTCGGGATAATTGAATATTTAACATGACTAGCTGTATAAGTACATGGTACATATTAGGAACCCGTTTCCCAATTACCTATAACCTCGAAACTTACAAGTCAACACAAATTGCGAAATACCTAGTGTCCTATAACGTGTTAAGTCACTCGCTCTATAATATATCAATGCGTACTCTTTCAATTATGGTCTTCACCTTAACACGATGACACTTCTACAAGAACGAATTTGTTAACCCATGTAAATGTCAACGAATTGCCCATCGTTTGTTGTACTTGGGTGGCACTGTCCATTGCAAACGCTATTAACGCCAACACTTTCAGTTCAGATAAACCGAAACCAAAATTCGTTTAAATGTTTGTACGGTCTGCCAGTCCCAATCCCAATCCCGGCTCGTTACATAAGTCAACATAGGTGCCCTCTGAATCATTTATGGCACTTAACTGCCAATTAAATTGCATGTAGTTCCGTACAGCTGTCCCTTTGCAGAGGCACTCCGCTCGCCCGGCCAAATGTGCACTTAACTCAAGTCGTCCGTTGTCCGTTGTTTTATAAGCGCGCTGATCGTTTTAATAAATAAAAAGGAAACATCGGACCGCCCGAATTCTGCACTCTTGGTCTTGTATAAACGTTATACAAACGACCGACCTCCTATTTAACGCTTGGAGTATATTTTGAACGAATTATTATTGCTGCACTTTTGTGAAATGTGACTGCGGCTAGGAGCGGGGAGCCATCACCCTATACTGAAAGACAAATGTTGTGAGCATATCGGCGACAGGATGTGTTGTATCTTTTTGGTTTGCCGTCATGTTGGAGTCACGCGGCTGTAACCCAATCTGATTTACAATAAATAATCCGGATTTATGAGGAAACGAAACCATTGGGGAAAAATGAATGAATGTATATACCTACAATGTGAATGCTCCGTTTAAATCCATGACATTGAATCATGCGGGCAGCGAACACTCGGTTAGACATGATAAGTGCGCTTTAAATCGAGCGAACTATTCCCGCTGTATAAGCCCTAGTACCTACGAGAGTATATGGTGTCGGATTTCGGTGTTCGAACAAAGTCAAGTTTACATCACAACACTGTTCTGTTCATGTTCAAAGGTATTATCGCAATTCAATGCAAAATCAGTGCTAAGTTCCGGATGATAAATGCCTTCAGTGTGTACGGCCACCATAGATGAATATACTTTCAGCTCACTGGCTTTAAAATTAAATGCAGAGTAAGAGTGTATTTTGGGAAGGATTAGAGAGCAGAAGTGAGTTGCTTACCAATTTACTTTATATTCAGATGCTAAGAGAAGCCAGAGTTCAGGCTACCTTCAGGCTAGCAAGATGCGATCTCGAAAATGCCATCAAAGAGAGCGAGGCAAGATGCCCTGGGGGATGACTTTTAGGATCGTGATTAAGAACCTAAATGGCAGAAGGTCTTCAAAAATACCCACTATAATAGTGGAGCATCTATTCCCACATATGCGATATACCACTCTGATCAAAACCACATGGGTAACAATCTCGGAACGGACCCTTTCAGTCACGTCGTAGGGACTTTACGAAGCATGCACTAAGAAAGGCAACAACAAACGGCACAGACCCGATGGCATCCTGCATATGACACCCAAAGCGGCATTTCCAAAACTACTGAACCCCTTTATTGCAACGATGCAAAGTTGCATTGAGGAAGGGTCTTCTCTAAACAATGGAAACTCCAACACATGGTTTTGATAACCAAAAGGTAAAAAAACACTAGACCAAACTTTCCAAGCCACATTCTCCAGATCCTCAAGTTTATCGAAGTAGTAGCTGTTAAGAATCCTCTGTCTGCTGTTTTTAAGGGCTGCGACTCAGTCCGATCATGAATTTGGATCTCTTTTTACTCACCTCTGGCCATAATTCTTTTGTTTCAGGTATTCAGATTGGTCCAGCGAAGGATTGCTCTACTCCAAAATTCAATGTCAATCTTCCTAGCAAGTTCTTACAGATTTTAGGGCTAATAATGCGTGTATTTTCGACCCATTTCTTGCAAGCTCATCCATATGCCTTGGTACCCAGCATGAGGTCACTTCGTTGGCTTGTGATATTTCGTCTAAGTAATATGCAATGGCATACTGCCCTCGACTTCACCACGACCAACTCCATGGCTTTTATGGCCGCTTGGTTATCAGGGTATATAATGATTTGTTTATCGGCAATATGTCGTCTCTTTATATCCTTTGCCGCTGGTATTATAGCAGCTATTTCCGGTTGAAAGACACTGCAGTCATCGCTGATTCGGAATGATTCTCGCAGGACAAGTGTTTCACTGAAGATAACCGCCCCTGTGCCCATATCTTAGAATCGTCTGTATAGAGGGCTGTCTCCTCTTCTTCTGTAACTGCTTTTTTTCCCCTTTTCGCTTCTGTTATAGGAATTCTGGTAGTGAATCTCTTTACGAAAACAAGAGTGGGGGGTATGTACCTAGTCTGTAGTCACCTTCTCCTTCGCCGTGCTCCATTACGATTCAATTGAGGCGTGCCCATAAGCTTTGGATGACCATAGTCCAGACTCTCTTAGTCTGATTGCGGTTTTGACCGCCTTGCTGCTAAAGTAAAAGCGATGAGGTTTAGCATCCTCCATTGTTGCGGTGAGTGTTTGTAAGGAACTCATTTATCCCGATGCATGCCGCCCTTTGGATTTTGGTGGGGCTAGAGTGATGGTATTTCTTCTTAATGGCCTTCCACTACCACGATTGAACCATATGTTAAAATGGGCTGAACTGCCGTTGTACCTACCACTTGTGGCCTGAAACCCAATGTGTCTCCGAATGCTCTCCGTATGGTTTTATGATGCGATCCTCTATGTTTTCCTTTGGAATATAGGATTATGCCAGATCCACCCCCCACCCTTGGGGCCTAGGGGGCTCTGCAGGTTTTAAACCACTCGACTTATTTTCACTTTTCCCAATCGTAGCTTGATGAGCCGTTTTTTTTTTTTTGTTTGCTTTTCATCAGAAGTGAAACTGCAACTTGGTTTTTGTATGCAAAACCCGACTATACAATGATGTGTGGAACAGACAATTTGTTTCAACGACGACGACTCAGCAATTCAGCATATCATGGCTGACAAGACATCTCAGCCGCATTCGGATCGTGCAAAATGAGCAATTTGTCCGCCCCAATAAATGAAATCATCAAAGAACCATAAGAGAAAGTTATGACTCTCCTTAAATATCTCAGCATTCTCACCTCAACACTGTCATTAATAACTGTGATGTGATGATACACTATAATGACTCACTGAACTATAAAAATGTTTATGAGACTTTACGATTTCACTCAAAAATTATCGACGCGTGTCATAACTCATAATCGGTGTAAATGTGAAATATTCCCGAAAATATTTAATCTGTCTTCCTATACAAGGTCTAAATATGCATCCTTCACACAGCCAATTTGACCCAATTGTTGGGTGCAACAAAGAAACCCATTTCTCGGCACATTTTCCATCTGCATGCGAATGGAATATGTCTGTCCAATTCAATTGAACCCAGCTCAGTCGAAAACCATTAAACTTTCATGACTGGTGCTGACCAAAAAATGAATTGGATGCAGTGAATCGAAGATTATATACGCGTCCGACTGGTTTAACATGCAACACTACTGCACATGCGGTAGCCCAGTCCACCTAATTTATGAATGTATCTAAAGATTTTGTCACATCTCTTAACACCTATATTGATTTTGTTTTGTCACTTTTTGTATACTTTCAGCATGCGATTGCCATCCAATTGGGTCGTCGGGGAAGACATGCAATCACACCTCTGGACAGTGTCCGTGTAAAGATGGTGTAACTGGCTTGACATGCAATCGATGTGCACGGGGCTATCAGCAAAGCAGATCACACATTGCGCCTTGTATAAGTGAGTATAGTGCTCGTTTACCTGCCTAAGTTCATGCAAATTAAGACGGATATTAAATGGTAATTAACTTTTAGAAATTCCAAGGGTAGTCAGTATGATGGACACGCAAAATACGGCGCCAGAGCCCAGCCAAGGTGATCCGAGTGCTCCTTATCGCGTCGAAGGAGGGAGGGGTAAGTAAGTGTTATTTTTATTATTTTCATTTCGGTTTTGTTCGTATTTTGTGAAAAGCTTGAGCAGTTTGTTGTGCTTGCTTATTAACTTTTGCATTGAGTGAATTTGAATTTAACGCTTATTGGCAAATTTAATGGCAATTTGCTGGTCATTGTCATTTTAATAGAAATTCGCTCAGCTATATTATGTACATTATGTGCTTCTTGTCAATGCTTGGAATTGCCAAAATGTTGTATAAATTTACCCTGGTTCTGCGTCCTGGGATCTATTTTGTCAGACTGAGGTTGTAGAGATCTATTGTGGAAAATGTGTATCTAATTTTGAGCATTTGTCAGGCCCTAAAACCTTTATTTAAAACAAACATTGGTTTTTATACTTTTGAAACGAAGGGAAGAAACCTACAATTTTATGCCAAGACCTAATGGCTGAATTAGAACGAGAAGTTTAGTAATATAAGAGTAAATTAAGCCATTTAGTACTGAAAGTTTACTAATGCTCAATTATTGTGAATGAAAACAAGTGTTTCTGGATTGAAAGGCAATATACTCTTATCTTTCTTTTTGTAAATGATCGATGCCTGCTTCTCGCATCTGTTGCGTCTTGCTGTTACGCTACTACACGGAGATGAAAGATACATTTTAGCAAATTTAGATAAAATTGGAAATTGTTGGTTATCAACCGACCACCAAGCCAAACTACTATAAAATAGAAGTCAAGCTCGTTGGCATTACCACTTTTCGTTGAAACTTAACACTTTTGGGTGTTCAAACCCCTCCCAAAATGGTACTAAAAAATGTGCACGACTGGGTCGCACGAAACTTTCTCATTTATTGCGAATCTCGCAGAATATCAGACTAATTTCAGCAAATTTTACGTTTAGAATCATACCCACTTAAGATGTAGATACTCATGCTTATTTACTGAACCCTTGTTAATTAAATAAACATACGTATTAACTACAACACTTTATTACTTACTTTCAAATTTCACCCCGAACAACTGACACTTAAAGGAGGCAAATATATTCCTATTTTTGTTTATTTAAAAAAAGTGGTCTCAATGGTCGGGATTTGGGTAGTCATTTTTGAGAAATATTCATAAAATGGCTATATTATTTTGTCTTAAATATTTTGATCAAAATCGTTGACAAATGTTACAACAACGTTGGATTCGAAAAGCACTTTAACTAAACTGTCTAGCTGAAAACTAGGTACGACGTATTCTTCAGGATATAAACATTACCTAACAGCTACATTTTCATCCAAATATAAAATAAAAAAAGACTGTTTTGCAACTGTTTAGCTCAAAACTGAGCAAAAGGTATTATTATGGATTTAAGCATTGCCTGCCAGAGCCAGTTACATTTTTATCATAATCGAAAATGGCATTTTGAGATATGAGCAGATTTTTAAAGTGGGTAATATTAGGTGCGGTAGCCAGAAAAATTATTTCATACAAATTTGATTCTATATAGATTTTGTTAGCCTGGATTTGTATGAAATTATTTTTCTAAGTCTATATAGAATAGCCAAAAAAAAACGGACCTAATATTAGGGATTTGGGTGGATATCAAAGGACGCATTTTTTTTTAGAGAAAAACTGAGTTTCCTATCAAATTAAAAATGACAATAGTACCTACCTTAAAAATATGTTTTTCTTAAAATCGTTTGTACCGTTTTCGAGAAAATGCCAATTTTCAAAACTGCCCTTACTGGACTTTTTAACGAAAAACTAACTCAACTACCTATCAATTTTGGTTCAAATCGAGCCATTTTCGAAAAAATCTAAAATGTTTAATATTTCGTAAAATTGTTATATGGGAAGTACCGTTAATATTAGGGCTAGCATAAAAAAACGCCACTTAGCGGGAAGCCCACAAACTCTAAATACAAATTTGAAACAAATCCGTCCAAGCGTTTAGATTCCCCAGCTAAGGGACAGAGAGATATACGGACGGATAGAATTGGGATAGAATTGAGTTCCCCTATCATCGTTATTTTTTTTGTACGAAAATAATATCTTTCTCTTAGGTACTACGTATACGAGAAAGTTAAAAATGTTGGAAATTGATTTTTAGAGTTTAGATATTTTTAAACATTTTTGATTATATTAGGTACCAATTCTTTTTTCTTATCAATTTGATTTTCGAAATCTATATATAAAAATGGTGGCAGAAATGTATAGTAATTCATCAATTGAGAACGGCTGGACCGATTTGGCTCAAATTTCTTTTCAGTTGTTCGTAATTGCCAGGAGAAGGTTCTTCTAAAAGAAAATTTTGGGAAAACCCTCTAGAAAAGTCGGGAAAACGGAAAAATTGAAATTTGAGAACAACTGGGCCGATTTGGCTCAAATTTGTTTTCAGTTGTTCGTAATTGCCAGTAGAAAGTTTTAACGAAAGAAAATTTTGGGAAAACCTCCGGAAAAGTCGGGAAATTGGAAAAATCGAAAATTGATTTTTTGTGTGTAATTCTGAAATGGCTTTTCGAATGGAAAAATATAAAATTCTAGTGGAAAACTCGGAAAATTTGAATTTGTTTAGACGAAATTTTTGCATTTTCTTTGATTCTGGCAACAATTTGACCAAGATCTCAAAATGCATTGGCTGTTGCATCATCTGGCATTGCTGCCACATTGTTGGAAGGCGGTCGAATTGCACATTCCGCTTTGAAGCTGCCGATGAATCTTCTCACGGTTGACAAGCCAATGTGCACAATGACCAAGAATTCGGCGACAGCGAAATTGATGCGAGAATGCAAAATCATCATTTGGGATGAATGCACGATGGCGCATAAACGAGCTTTGGAGGCAGTTGACCGAACGATGAAGGATTTACGAGGTGATTCGAGACGATTTGGTGGGGCTATGATATTGCTCTCCGGAAATTTTCATCAACCGCTTCCCGTCACCCCAAAATCAACTGCTGCCGATGAACTTAATACATACCTGAAATCGTCGTCTTTGTGGCGGCATGTCAAGAAGTTGAAATTGACCATGAACATGAGAGTCGCATTGCAGAACGACCCATCCTGCTGCTGAATTCTCGAGACAACTGCTGGCGATTGGCAATGGGAAAATTCCCGTTGATGTTTCAACTGGATTGATATCGCTCCCGGTAAATTTTTGCGAGTTCACATCGTCGAAGGAGGAACTCATCATCCCCGGCATTGCACAAAATTATAAAAGTCTCGATTGGATTAGTGAACGGCCAATATTAGCAGCGAAGAATAAGGACGATAGCTTGAATTTCATTATTCAAAGTCAAACCACTGGAGAACTGCATTCGTACAAATACGTTGACAGCGTGACCGACGAGGATGAAGCGACCAACTATCCGACGGAATTTTTTAACTCGCTTGATGTGCCAGGAACTCCACCGCATAATTTACAGCTGAAGGTGGGATCGATCATAATCATGATGTTGCAGAATCTTAATCATCCGAAATTGTGCAACGGTACGCAGTTGTCCGTCGAGAAACTGATGAACAATGTGATTCAAGCGACGATCATCAAGGGCAAATTCAAAGGAGAGGAAGTCCTTATCCCACGAATTCCGATTATTCCAACTGATCTTCCATTCCAATTCAAGCGGATTCAGTTCCCCGTTCGATTGGCTTTTGCGATGACAATCAATAAATCGCAAGGCCAATCGTTGGAAGTATGTGGGATTAATCTCGAATTTCCCTGTTTTCGCACGGTCAGCTGTACGTTGCCTGTTCGCGTGTTGGCAAACCTTCGTTTTTTGTTTTTACGCCGGAAAACAAATCGAAAAACATTGTTGATCACATCGCTCTCTACTAATTTCGATTCCATTCAAACAAATCACATTAAAATTTGAACTATCTGTGTTTTATTATCACTCTGGAGTTTATCTGAAGGCGTTAAATTGGGGCGAGACGAAGTTCGCCGGGTCCGCTAGTTACTTATAAATTTTTGTTTTTAAGTCAGTAAGTCCGCCATTTGGGCGCAGTAGCGCAGTGGTTAGTATTCTGGACTACTGTTCGAGGGATCGCAGGTTCTATCCCCGGAAATACACAAATTAAGGTTTTTTATACCCGGTACCACACTGTGGTGAGGGTATATTTACTTTGTCATTCCATTTGTAACGCCCATAAGGAGGCGTTGTAGGTATGACAAACTATATATATTATTGATCAGCATCACTTTCTTAGTCGATCTAGCTATGTCCGTCTGTCTGTCCGTCTGTCTGTCCGCACGATTACGGCCGTAATTTAAGAGCTATCGACTTGAAATTTGGTACGTAAGCTTTTATCCACCAAAGTGAGGCTAAGTTCAAAGATGAGCAAGATCGGATGAAAACTACTACTACCTCCCATACAAAAATATCAGATTTATATAGCTTTTTATGTTAAAAATTAAATTTAAATAGCTACAGTAAAGCTAGCAAGTTTAAACTTTGCACATATTGTTTTAATAATATTTAAACATTTTTGACAAAAAATGAGCTTGGTCGAATAAAAAGTACCCATACCTCCCATACAAATATGTATACAGTAGTTAACGGATATAAGAAAACCTCATATAAGAAAAAATCGCTTATAAGAAACACAAAGAAATGCACCGTGTCTTTTTCCATATAAATCCGTGTAAATTAAAACGGATAAAAGAAAAACTCTTAAAAGAAAAAAACGGATATAATAAACTATATTTCGAGCACAGAAATAAAAAAATATATGAAAAAAGAAACGTTTATAAGAAAGTTCGATTTCTGTCTGTTATTAACACTAATCAATGTCGCATTAGATGACACAATTTCTCAAAGTACAAAGCCAGGTAGGAACGAAGCCATAAATGGATTTTTTGTGTTGAAGTAATATTTGGGTAGTGTCAACGACCAATTGCATATTATCTAAGAACTTATTTTTAATACATACACGGGAAAGTTACTTATTCCAATATAATAGTATTGACGTTACTTCCAATATAAACATTTTAAATAATTTATACTTTTTCGAAAACGGCTCTAACGATTTGAACGAAAAATATATGAATGTGGACATGCTTAACATGACTGCATATCCAGTTTTTCGCTAAAAAGTCCAACAATGTTACTTTTGAAAATGTTCTCTTTCCCGAGAACGGTATATACGATTTTAACAAAAACTAATTTTTTAGGTGTATGCACAATCGTCGTTCTTAACTTGAAAATCAGTTTTCCTCTAAAATGACTGCGTCATTCGATACCTACCCAAATTGTTAATAATGGTACTTTAAAAACTGGTCATATCTATAAAACGCCATTTTCGATTTGGATAAAAACCCACGTAACCCTTATAACCTGAAGAATACCTTGTACTTAGTTTTCAGCTAAACAGTTGAAGAACAGTGCTTTTCGAACCCAAAATTGTTATATTTTTTGCATAATTTTACAAAAAACCGCTCTAAACTATTTTGATCGAAATACATATTTAAGACAACATAAGCATTCTAAACAAGATCATGTACTTAGTTTTTCTCAAAATTGCAAATAAAGCCGTTTTATAAATCTTTCTCAAAAATTACTGCAATTTTTTCATATTATTATATATAACACCATACTTATTTTCTTATTTCATAAGCTTAAAATTTGTTTTTATATTGCTTATAAGAAATTAGTGTTCTTTTATCCGTGTTACTGATATAAGAAATTATTTTTCTTATATCCGTTCTTTGCTTATAAGAAAAAAACTGATATAAGAAACAAATCATTGGGATTTTTTGAATTTCTTATATCCGTTATCTACTGTATAATTTTTTAATACTAAAATATTTTTTTCATTTTACAATAATATATTGTACCGGGTATTTGAGCTTCGGCATAGTCGAAGATAATTGTCTTACTGGTTTTCTACTGCGCCACCTCTCGCGAACGTCTGACAAACATCCGAGAGTATGACTGTCAGCCGTTCGGACTCGGCATAAAATTGTAGGTCCTTTCCATTCGTCCCAAAAATAGAAAATCACACAAACGAATGTCAACATATCTACTTAGACTTGTTTATACCTATAATAAATACATAGGTATATATCGAAGAACTCTGGCCTAGTGGCCACTTGAAATAGCCTCAAAATGCCTGATTTGCACAGAACCATGCTCATTGCTCATGCACATGAATGGTAGAACTAACTTAATTTAATGATAAACATTTTTATTTGTTTGTAACCTCTGTGCATTGGGTTTCCCAACCTTTTAAATCACCTGCCACATTTAATATTCGATTGTTTAACTTCTGTACGCTTACTTAATTTTTATTGATTGTCTTCGATCTTTTTGTAAATGTCAATCATCATAACTTTTATTTGTCAAACACTTTCAGTCTGTCTATTGAATGGACAGCGATACACAAATATTTGTATTAGGCGACAGCGATAGGTCCTAAACTTGAATTCATTATTACAGTGCATTCATTATCTAAGTTCAAGAGTGATGACATAATTTTCTTTTATTTATCTTTTTATTATTGTTTATCAAAAGAAGACCAACTTTACGAGCGAAGTTTAACAAGAACTGCGTGTTTAAATTAGGTAGGTGCTGCTGCTAGAAATAGTTGGAGGATCTCTGTTGAAGGCAATGGCTAGCGCGCGATTGAAGGCCAGTTCTAGAGTAATGCGATTTTGTTTATAATTAAGCAAATAAATCAGCTGGGTATGGGTACTTAGGCAGGATAAAGTAAATAATCAAAAGGCTAAATTGGGCTAACACATTAGTGGGCGGCACGATGTTTGTTGTTTGCATTTGCACTAATGTGAGAATAATTTTCCCGCTCAGCGGGGATTTCTTATGAAGTAAAGAATCAACAACGATTGTGATCTATTTTCGTTATCCTGGGCCAGTAGTTTTTGGCAATTTATCTAACCCGATAAATAATCATCTTTCGCAAGAATTTCGATTTTTAATAATCCATCGAACTCCATCGAATTGAGTAATCTCCGAATTCAAAACGATTGCTCAATTGCTCCTCACAGTTTGAGTTTCTCGAATTTAGATTCGACGTCAAACTCCGAGCAGATAATAGGAGAGAAATTAACAAAAAAAAGATTTCCATTATAAGATTGACACACAAATTTAATTGGGTTGAGCAAAATTGAAAAAATTCCATTCGAATCTTAGAAACGACTTCTCGCAGGCTGATGCTGCTATTGAGAACCATTTGGGAAAACGAAACCTATTGCAAAAGGTAGTAAGGAAACGTTATCGGACCACAACGCACAGGTTCATATGGCTGTTGTTCCTTATAGTCATTTATTCCGTAGATATACCTACTTTATAATTCAAAATGGTTGCCTATAAAAATGTATATTTTTTATATTAGTCCTTAATATACTCTAACGCAGAAAGTTTTATTTGATACAAGGATGAGAGCTATCTAGTTCATAAGATGTAGACGCTGCAGAGAGATTATTGGGAGGAAGCGAGGAGTAACAACGTTTCTTGTTTAAAGTGGTGAAGCGGCCCCACGATAATTTCTATTGTATAATTGTTGCCGAATTTTTAATTTAAATATTGTTTGAGAAAACAACAATTTGTCTGCAAACACTTTAGGTGGAATAATACCTATTTCGAACTACATATTATGTAAACCTCTAACTTCTCATCAAACTCCTTAAAGTGTTTTTTTGAATATGTACCTACATAGTTTAATTTTTTTCAATTCTACATCTCCATGTACATACACTGGTCGGCATAAGTATTTTGACAAAACTAAAGTTAATTCTACTCATAATTTTAACTTACTTCATGTAAATTTTGGCATCAATGGAAAGGTCATTTATGATATGATATGTGGTCATGAATGATACACAACTTTCCTTAACCCATTACGTACCCATTGAAAATTTAGAACTTTTGTAAAAGCCTACTTTTTTGACTTTTTTCCTCGGTCCCAAAAAAAAAAAATGTTTTGATGCAAAAAGTTTCTTCAAACAATTCTAATAGTGACTGCAAAAAAAAATTTTCAAAAATCTCTTCGCTAACATTTTTTATGATTTTTTGAATGGGTTGATCTCAGAAAAATATTGTATGAAAAGGAGGAAAAAGTTGCTAAAATAGTAATTTTTAGCAATTTTCAATAAATCATAAAAAATATTAGCGAAGAGATTTTTGAAAAATTTTTTTGCAGTCACTATTAGAATTGTTTGAAGAAACTTTTTGCATCAAAACATTTTTTTTTTTTGGGACCGAGGAAAAAAGTCAAAAAAGTAGGCTTTTACAAAAGTTCTAAATTTTTGCATCAACACATTTTTTTTTATACCGAGGAAAAAAGTCAAAAAAATAGATATTCACAAAAGTTCTAAATTCTAAAATTTTTAAATGGGTACTTAATGGGTTAAGGAAAGTTTTGTATCATTCAAACGGAATTTAAATGACCTTTCCATTGGTGCCAAAATTTACATGAAGTAAGTTTCAAATTATGAGCAAAATTAACTTTAGTTTTGTCAAAATACTTATGCCGACCAGTGTACACTCATTTCCCATCAAAAAGTAAACCTTTTACTGAACACATCAGAAAGGATAACAACCGAAGAGAAGAAGACTCGAGAAACTGACAACCCCGGACTGTAGCACCACCTAAGTAAATAACTAGCTACGATAGCAGGCAGTGGTGATTTAAGAACCCATGACAAGTTATCAAATTTAATAGGACACGTCGGAACCCTTTGAAATCGAAAATGGCTTAAGGCAACGCAACGCGCTATCATGTAACTTTCATTGTTCTTGAAGTATTTGTACGAAACCCACGCATAGATCTTTGCATCAAAGATACGCTCTCGAAATCCAGGCTTAATTTAATTTAATCTAGCAGTGGAGCCCCTCGGTGCAGGGAAATAAGTCCCCGAGGGAATTAGTTCCCACTTAGTGGGAAATAAAACCACTTTCAATATACCCAATTTTGCAGATACTGCAATTCTGACAGTACACACAAGCAGGGGGGTTTCCATACATGGGAACTAAGTCCACTTCACGAAAGTGAGTTCCCTCAGTGGGTTTAGTTCCCGGGGGCTTATTTCCCTAAACCGCGCCCCTCTAGTTTCCCCGTCAACACCAATGCTGCCTGTGAAGTCAATACAACAAGTTTGAATTTTAGCTCTTTAAAGAGCAAGGAAGCTGTTCTGCTCTATATTGATATTCGAAATTCACTTGTTGCAGTGGGTCGCAGATATCGTCTAAGAAACTCTGAGGTAGGCAGTTAATGTTAAGCAACTATTTCTTTAAACGCAGCCATTCATATCATATCGCTCTTTAGTCTACACTGAACCAAATCGCGTAGGTCATATTGACGAAATTATTTTGTCAATCTTTGAAGAATTTATTATTCGAATCGACAATTTTTCATCAAACTTTTCGTTTTATTGAAAATTTAATATTCAAAATGAATAAAATTTCTTCAACAGCTGTCCGATTTAGTATTTTATTCAAACGAATGAAATTTCGTCATATTGACAAAATGAAGTCGTTGACTGAACTAAATCCCGTAGGTGATATTGAAGAAAATATTTTATTAATTTTTGAAGAATCAGTTCTTCAAATCAACAATTTTTCATAACAAATTTTTAGATTTTTCATCGTTTTTTTCTTCAAATTGAAGAAATTCGTCAATTTAAAGAAGTTTCATTTTTATTGTGCAATATTGAACTCGAAGTGATAACTTTTATTCTTGAAAGTGTGAAAAAGTGAAGTCGTGTCAAGGAAATTATAAATTAAAGTGAGGCAACTGAGAAAACTTCACAAACAGACTTGTATAAGAAAAACGTAAGTAAAATAAATATTTTTCATCACTTCCTTTCTAGAAAAAAATATAATCGCAGTTAATGAGTTTAAAAAAAACGTTCACTTTTTATTATAATTTTTTCCCCAAAGCCAACATGCTTTTCTAGGCTATCTTTCTCCTAGTTCGATAAACCGAGGGAAATGTGCGGAGTAGATGCATCAAGGCAAATAATCAGCCAATGATCATCATAACTGGGCGGTAAGTAAGTCGTTGTATTTTTAAATGACATAACATTAAACAAACTTTAATCGATTTGTTTAATTTTTCCAAATTTAGCTAGGACCTTTACCCAAACCTGCTTTCATCAAGTCAAGTCCAATAAAGAAAAAAAAACATATTTAAGTAAAATCACTTATAAAAATGTAAGTTAAAATAAAACTTTCAATTGTATTATATACCGAATGATAATAAAAGAAAAAAATGTTTTTGACCTTAAAAAAATGTTTTTTTTTGTTGTTTTGTTTATCATCATTTTTGACAAATAGATGTGTCACAATGATGAATAAATAAGTTATTTTGAAGAAAATCGATGCATAAAATTGAAGAATATTTATTTAATATGAATAAAGTGAATTGTTGAAATGAAGAATTGATTTTCAATTTAAAGAAGAGAATATGTAAAAATGAAGAAAATTTCGTTGATTCATAATGCACAATGCGTCGAATTGAAGAATGTTTTTTTTAATTTGAAGAACATTTTTTTAAATTGAAGAACACTAGTTTTGATGAAACTTTCTTCAAAGTGACAATATTTTTTAAATAAAACAAAATATTTGTCAAAACAACGGACAGGAGGTGTTGACCTTATATTGATCACCATTTCTTCAAGTCTACGTACTTTTTTGTCAATATCACTACCAAATTTGGTTCAGTGTACCTAAATAGACAAATAGTTTAACAAATTATCTGTTTTTAGTATCTCTGTTTTAAATATGTAATATACGATTAGGAACAGAAATTGTATTTGCGTCAAAAATATTTATTCATTACAAAAAATGACTCAATTGCCTACATTTGATCTTTTTGGTAGTTTTGACGAACCGCATATTATTAATTATATACTGTCTGTGCACATTTTATGTGGTCTTGACGCTGGTAGTATAGTGATCATCAGTCCATTTTAAAAAATGAATACCTACGTGGTGGTCAAAACAATAAGAGTGGATTGCAATATTCTAGAATCTTCATAAATCCCATGTTTATAACCAATTATATTGTAACATATTAGGTGTACAATCGTTCACTGCCTTCACTGTAACACATTTCCAGGGACACCGGTAAATTTCCATGAGCATTTATCAAAGCACCGTTACTTTAATTTCTGACTCCGTTTTGCCGTGGACAAAATAATAAGAGTTCTGTGTAGATCTCCTGTATTTCGGACATAATTTCGCTTCGTGTTTTTTTTTGGTCGAATTTATTGCTGGAGGTGTATTTTAGTGTATTAGTTCGATTTTGTTAAATAGTAAGTTATGGGACGCGGAAAGCACTGTTCCGAAGAAGAACGGCGGTTGATCATCCAACTTAGGGATCAAGGCAATACCTACAAATTTATCGCAGATGCTCTTCATCGTTCGCCATGCGTTATAGCAAGAGTATTAAAGGAACGAAATCTACCACCAAAACAGGTCGAAACAAGAGGACGTCCAAAAAAAACAGCAGCTTTGCTAGATAAAAGGATTGTTAGAGAGGCTCTTAAAGATCCATTTGCAACATCTACCTCAATTAGAATGAATTTATCTTTGAGTATCAGCTCTCGAACGATTCGAAGACGTCTGCAGGAAAGAGGTTTGCACGGAAGAATCGCAAGAAAGGTTTCATTGCTAAGTGCTAAGAACATAAAGAAAAGGATTTCATACCAAGCATCAACGAACACACGAAATTGGAGGAATGTCCTATATCTACAGCGATGAAACTAAGATAAATCTGGTTGGGTCTGATGGTAGAATTTATGTAAGAAGAATGAAAAACGAAGAGCTAAATCCTAGGAACACCACGAAGACAGTTAAGCACGGTGGCGGTAACATCAAAATTTGGGGTTGTTTTTCTTATGCTGGAGTTGGTCCTATCTTTTGGATAAAGCCTAACATGGACAAAGAATTGTACCTCGACATTTTAGAGAATGTAATGTTCCTTACGCTGTGGACAATATGCCTTTAATATGGACCTTCCAGCAAGATAACGACCCCAAACACACTGCCAAAGTAGTGACTAGGTGGTTTGAACCTAGTCACTACTTGAACCTTAATGGGTCGTATGAATAAAAACTAGCATTTGCTTTGAGTAAAAGGTGGTAGCAAAGTAAAAGCACTTAGCAAATGCTTTAAATCGGTATGAATAAAAACATACTTTGCTAAAGTAAGTTCGAAAATTCGAACAAAGCATTTACTTCACTGCATGTGTCCTTCCCTTGCAGTTTCTGTCAAAATTTGAATTTGAATTTGAATTTTAGAATTAAAAAAACAATTTTTGAGGAAAAATAAACAAATGATAAAGTAATTTAATAAAAAAAATGCACATAAATACGAAAAAAAAAGTTAAATCTATGATGAAGAAGAGTATTTGGAAGAGCTTACTGGTACGCATAAGTGCATAACCTATATTCGATTACAAATTAATTGCTCTGCAGCTGACGATGAGGAATTTCCATCTACTTCTATCTCCAATAGTGATCAAATAGTGGTATTCGTGCAAACGTCAGAAGCAGTAGGAAAGATTTAATTTTCTGGATATTTGAAGGAACACCACCCCGCGTCTCCAGATTTTCTTCTAAAAGTAATCTACATTTCTACGCGTGAAACGATACAGTTGCTTAAAGTTGTTATCGTAACCAATTCTTCTTAACTTATACTGTTTTTTTTTCATGAACGTTAACAACAGTAGGTAAAACAGGTATAATGTGCCAACTTATTGCATCCATTTTTTTATTTTTTTTCACAAACAAAAATTAATTTAACTATTTATAAAAAAATAACACCGAAAACTCACAAGGCTAGACTGTTTTTGTAGAAAACTGTGCGCGCAAAATATTTAGCAAATGCTCCGAGTCAACAAAATAGCAGACTCAGAATTTTCGTAGCAATTGCTTTGTCTTCCATGTTTTATTCATACCAATCTGAGTAAAAGGTCGGTGGCGCTGCTTTTCAAAGATGTCAAAAGTTGGAGTTAACTCAAATCAGTTTTTATTCATACGAAGCTTAGCAATTGCTTCGATTTTGACATTTAGTCTGAGTAAAAGCAATTGCTACGTTTTATTCATACGACCCAATGTATCGGTTTTGCCATAGCCCTCACAATCCCCAGACCTAAACCCTATCGAAAATCTATGGAAAGATTTGAAGAATAGAGTTTCAGGTAAGAAAACATCAAATAAGCAGGCATTGTGGAAAGAAATTCAGGAAGTATGGTATGCCACACCTGTGGAAACATGCCAAAAACTTATCGAACCAATGCCAAGAAGATGTGAGGCGGTTCTAAAAAACAAAGGCCACGCAACAAAATATTGAAGCTGTCAGGTGATCCTTTACTCATACTCTTCATAAAATTACCTTTTAACTGACTTTTTTTATTCTTCTTATTTTTTTGACCAGCACAAAAGGCGATTAAAAATAGTTCATAAGATATTGAAATTTAAAACAATATTTTTATAAATAAAAGTTTGTTTATCCTAAAGAAATAACTTCTATTTAAAAAATAAGTACACATTTTAAGGTGATACTTAATATAATATAGCGTTATATTGAAATAACCTAGTAAAATCGTTTCACTCTTATTATTTTGACCACAACTATATATTTCAAATATTAGTAACAAAGAAAACGAAACGAGAAAAATGCATTTACACGAGAAATGCGGTGCGTGCGTTGTGGTGCGGGCAGATTGCAAAATCAAACCTATGTTAGGAAATGTAGACGTCCCCGCATCGTTTAGTTTGATTTTGGCCGCAGTATCGTGCGTGCGGAAAGAGATGATGGAAGTTCCTATTTCAGAAATTCAAAACAGACAGAAGGAGTGCGGAAAATGAATGGGATGAAGTTTTCTGAAATGTAGTCAGTCGAATGTATTTATCTGCATTCTTAGTATATTCATGAAAATTAATTTCATCCGCTCCCAATTGCGGGTACAGATGATGAAATTCACCATAAGTTAATCTGTTTTTATATATTACACTAGTTGTGTCGCGTTTCTTTTTTCGAAAGCTATTTTCTATTAAAAAAATCTTTAAAAAATCTTTCTTGCCGAAACCGAAGCCAATTTCAGACTGAAAAAGTGAAGTTCATTGAAGCCACCCGCATGAACGCATTATCGTGTTCTAATTGGACATTTTCCGCAATCCCCGCAAGTAAATGTTGTGCGTTTGTGCAACGCACCGCCCAAAAAATCCTGCCCGTGTCTACGGTAGAAACGGCGTAGGCTCCTGTTTGAAAATCGTGTTCAAAATATGGCTTTCTCCAGTGGAACCTATTTAAAAAAAATGTTCTTTCTTTTTTGTTCGAAAAAAAAAACACTGTTGGGAAATTATGCGAATTTTCAACAACATGCGGAGGGAAAAAAATCCTATTGTCATACCACCACCATTCACGAGTATTTTTGCAAACACGCACAGAGAGAGCCGCCAAACTATTAAAAAGCGCACATATAGTGGATACGGTAATATTTTTTCTGTCCATATTCTAAATTACTGGTAACACTGTCAATGGTTCTATGCTTGGTAGAACCTTCGCAAAAGATCATTTCGGTTGGCATAACTTGAAGCCATTACCCATCGGATTAGAGATCGTGGGTATTTTGGCCTATTCGGCAAAATCTGTTATTCTGTTATGAATCATAAAAGAACTCGACCATAAAAAATCTTTTATAAATCGTATTCAGGGTTTCGAACTTTTATGAAACTCTGTTATGGAATTTCGAAACTTGAAAATCTGTTACGAAGCTGTTAAAACAAACCGCAGAGTTTCTTTTTATGCAAAGACGATAGGCACCTGGCAGTCTGAAAAGAGTATGTTATGAATTATTACAAAGTAAATAATTGTGTAATAAATACTGGAACATATTTTTAGGAAAAAGACAACAGAAAACCACAACAAAGCAAAAAGAAATACATTGCTCTTACATGGAGCAAAATTCAATTAGAAAACTCTATTTCAAATCAGTAACCAACTGAATCGATCTGTACTGTGCTGCGATAAACCAAAAATGTGGGTGCTTCCTATTGCCTATTGATGCCTGATATGAGAAACTTGAAATAAAAATCCAACTTTACATCGTTTAATACTACATATTTAAGTTCCAGCAAAAGTGATCGGTGTCTTCGTCTAAACCAAAAATATAAATTTGTAAATTATTTTCAATTACATACCCACTTGTTTACACACATTACATTTTGCCTTCGGTTGTAAACACATGGTTGCCACTCGACTGGAAAGTCAGGGAATGTCAGGGAAAGTCGGGGAAATTTAGGAAGCATTTATTTTTAATTTTACCAAAATGTTGTTTAAAAAAATACCAGTGAAAAAAATTAATTTGAAATTTTGGTAAATTTTGTGTCTGTGTACAAATAAAAGTGTTTTTCGGAACATTATACTTTCGATGGCTAGTATCAGAACGAAAGGCCGAAAACTCTGGAAACACTTTTTTGCGTTCAGGTGGCTCCTTAAACTCGTCGATTCGATCGGAAAAAATAAAATAAAAATACTGCGCACAGATTTGTTTTTTTTTTTTTAACTTTTAAGAATTGAATTCTCTTCATAATTATGATATGTCACAAAAGTAAAACTTTCTTATAAATTTAATATCACAAGGCGTTATTCAAACTGAAATTCTGCAAATTAGTTCATATTTGAAGTTGCAATTATGTGGCTTGAAACATTTCAACTAAATGTCAGCCGTGTACTTACTACTTCGTGGATTAGCCCTTGACTAGAATTGTGACCCCTTTATCTGCGTCAAAGCCAATAAAAATCCAGATCAATGACTTCGACCTTATGTGGGCGCAGTGTTTCATTAGTTGAGCAAGGGTCTTAGGTTCAACCCCCCGAAAAACACAATTCAAATAAACAAATACACAGATAGTTGGTGCAACACGTCCACCGTCCATAGGCACTCTAGGCCTAGCTTCTCACAAACGTTCGTTTGTGTGAGTTTTTATTTTTCGGGACGAATGGACACAAGGTATAAACTTAAAGTATTTTCTGCTGCACTAAATTTTTCAAACGTCTTACAAACACCCGAAAGAACATCTGACTTCTGTTGATCGTACGTAAAAAAAGTTGGTTCACATAGTTTTTAGGAAATTTCTCAAGGATAGAAATATCATAAAACCAGTAAGACAATTATCTTCGACTATGCCGAAGCTCAAATACCCGGTACTATATTATTGTAAAAAAAAAAAAACAATATTTTAGTACTAAAAAATTATATATTTGTATGGGAGGTATGGGTAGTTTTTATTCGACCAAGCTCATTTTTTGTCAAAAAATGTTAAATATTATTAAAACAATATGTGCAAAGTTTAAACTTTACTGTAGCTATTTATATTTCATTTTTAACATCAAAAAGCTATATAAATCTGATATTTTTGTATGGGAGGTAGTAGTAGTTTTCATCCGATCTTGCTCATCTTCGAACTTAGCCTCAGTTTGGTGGATAAAAGCTTACATACAAAATTTCAAGTCGATAGCTCTTAAATTACGGCCGTAATCGTGCGGACAGACAGACAGACGGACAGACAGACGGACATCGCTAGATCGACTAAGAAAGTGATGCTGATCAATAATATATATAGTTTGTCATACCTACAACGCCTCCTTATGGGCGTTACAAATGGAATGACAAAGTGAATATACCCTCACCACAGTGAGGTACCGGGTATAAAAATAAAAATTTATAAAGTAAAAATTTTGAAAAAAAAAAAAAACATTTTGAGTTTAAGAAGCCATAACTTTTTTGTAGCTACACAGATGTATACCCGAAGTGCTTAAGACTTGTATGCGCTACTAAATTGTCTTTTCGAAATGTACAAAATGTTTGTACCTATAAGAATTTAGAAATTATAGCGTTTTAAGTAGTAACACCTCCAAATTAGAGGTCACCTACTTTGATGGGCTATAACGGGAACCCTATTTCCCCCTGCCATACAAGTTTTTGTTCGGCGAAACTTCAGGAATCTCCCCTTAAAGGATTATACCGCTTAATTGAAACACCATGTATAGATTCTAATAGGTATCCTTTTTCTTATAAAAAAGATATTACATAACTGACAATTTTTTTTTTTTTTTTTGATAAATGTATAAATTTTGGCCAGGGAAAACTTGAAAATTGGTCAGGGAAAATCAGGGAATGTCAGGGAAATTTATTTTGAAAAATAGTAGCAACTCTGAAACATTTCGTCGACGAAAAATTATATAATAGATATCCATTTCAATCCAAAGCTTTCTAATTAATAAAAATCGTTTATGATAAAAGTCGCAAAATTCTGTCTTTTATTCTGTTATGATTTATAACAGAATTCATAAAAGATTTTTGCACGCAGAATACCATTTCTGGAGATCGTAATAGATTTTTTGACAGTTCGAACTTTTGTATGGAAATTCATAACAGAATAACAAGAAAATTGGATAAAAGATTTTGCTGAATAGGCCTAATTGATTTAATGTGAGGCTACCTACTGTTGTTGGGCATATTGCTGATTTATTTTCGTCAAATGCATGTCCTAAGGTTACGGACATCATAACAATTTCATTAGTCACAATCTGAGGCCATAATACCAACCGCATACTCGTGCCACTAAGCAATGCTAAAAAGACAGGTGATGTGATTCTGTTCATGAATTTTGGGTTAGCAATGCTACTACAGCTGCAGCTCCACATCATCATGCGTGCACTTCGCCTAAGAACACTTTACACCATACAAAAAAGACATCCATGACTCACTTTATGCCAACACAAAAACGATGTGTGGAAAATAGCATTCTCAGTCTGATTCGGATTCTATTTTCGAACCATCACCGCGCCATCGCAAGACAACCCGCCGAACTATTACACGCAGATACATATAAACAAAAGTGAAGAACCACGAGTACTTGCCAGATACTACTTAGAGATGTGAGGAAACTTTGATATTGAAATTTAGATCTAGCACGTAATAAGACATTCGGCCGAGATAGGCCAAAATCAGCGGGGAACCCTCCTTGTAGCTTGGATCTCTTTGGTTGTCGTAAATCCGCTTGAAACGAAGCTGAACACTCACCAGTGCTGCGTCAAGTCGGTTCTTTAAATAAAACCCGCGGATGGCACAGATGCCTTGCTAATTGCTATATAATTGAATGAAATCATTACACTATTCTTCGGGCTTATTTTTATTGAGTAATTATTTATCTATTTGGGTAGCAATTGATTGATGGATACGTCGAAATTCTAAGAATGCAATTCGTATGTGTATGTGGCGTATTTTATCTACCTAATTGTGTGCCTATTTTAAATGCAATCATGTGTCGTGGTATTTGGAAAATTTCAGAATTCTTTTTGCAGACGGATTAGTTTAATGACTATGAAAATGTTTCGCAAAGCGGTAGCGGATAATGCTTCATTAATTAACATGTCAGTGAAATGTACAATGGCAATGTGAAGGATGCCTGACAAAAAGGTGTACAAAGAAAACGTACAAAATTTGGCATCGAGTTACGTCAACTTCTGCCTTTAAAAGGTAAACGTCGATTCTGAGCAAAAAATTCGGGAGGGGGGGGGGGGTTGACGCACCCCCACGCTTTTCAAGAGTCGGCAAATCAACGATAAATTTTCAAAAATTAGGTCTTCAGTTTGGATTTCCATTAGAGTTTTTTTTACAAGTTTTTAATCTTGTAAATGTATACAAAAGTCGGCATTTTCAAAGGTTCGACATGAACTCCTTAAAATCGGTGAATCGGTGAATTTGTTGACTGAAATCCTTAAAATTTAGCGAGTTTAGATTCGATTTTAAAAAACGGTCGGCATCGGTGAATTTTGCCGACTGAAATCCTTAAAATTTATCGAGTTTCGATTCGATTTTAAAAAGGTTGGCATTTCTAATTTGAGGTTAAATTCGAAGGAATGTGTTATTCGCTAGTTCGCGGCTTATTGATGTGGATTGCGAACTTTAACAATTCGCGGCAAACGTGTGTTTAGAAAATAAGTTTATAAACAGTTTAAATAACGAAATTTCGAATTCCAAACTTTTTGCCGCGAACGAAAACACACTTGTCGCGAATTGTCAAAGTTTATTCGCAATCCACATCATTTAATTAACGTTCCCCAAACTAGCGAATAAAATATTCGTTCGAACTTAACCTCAAACTAGACATTGTTGGTAGAAACTGATGACTGGAATTCGCGAACTGCCGCGACCTATAAAAGTGTTCATGTGAACGCGCTGTCAAAACTTGCGAATAGTCGCTCGATCGTAGGTAGTTGGTCGCTCTTATGTGATTGGTCCTTTAGGTATTAGCCCAGGGGTGTTCCTGTTAAGATTGGTCAAAATTGGACAAAGGAGCGTGGCGCCTCCCATACAAAAAATATCTTCTATGGAGTGAAACTCGTTGACGTTAAATATAACTCGATAACCGCTGGGCGGATTTGCATGATTTCTATATAGTCGGCAAGTTCCTGAAATAAGTTGGCATTTCAATGAAAATCACCCCCCACGGCTCGAACCTTCGCTACGCCCCTGATTGGTATATACGCCAAAGTCTATAGAGATCCCATGAAGGACGAATGGTCTCATTATCGCCACATCATCGAAAAGGTAGTCGAAACTGAACCTCAAAGAGGAACCCTTGGGAAGATTATAGATAACCCCAATAAGGTAGAATCAGTAGATGTAGTGAGTTTTTATTTTATGTTCTTGTTCGTCAGTTTAGGAGGCAACCGCAACCAGAAAAGTCGTTTGTCAGTCTAGACTCTAGGGTCTAGGAAAAAAAGAAATGAAAGAGTGGTGGAAATGTTTTGTAGTTCAGAGTTTCTCTGGAGGACTATATCATGGCTTATTATTATTAGGTTATAATAACCCATACTCGTCGTATTCCCTCATGCTGAGACCACTTTACAAATAAAAAAATATAGACAACACGTCCATATAAAAGTACCCTAGGCCTAGCTTTTCAAAACCCAGTTGTTTATTTTATTCTTGGGATAAATGCAAGTGGCCTACAATTTTATGCCGGTTCCGAGAGGCTGAATTGAGAAGGTTTTTCAGGACGGATATACTGTCTGATATTTACAGAAAAGAGACCTGAAAGAAGGCCAAAAAAATAAAAATAATCACTGAACAGAACATGTCGAGTTCAGGAATGTCGAAAAAATCTATAAAATTCTTCTCTCTCCTCTTCTGATAGCTACAGATTTTAAAAGGATTTGTCTAATAAAAGTCTTAACACAATGGCAACTCCTATACAGGGAAGGTACACATATAGCACCAGAGATGCCTATGAATATTTTAACTACAGGTGCAGCTTTGTGACTGAAGATTTTTGTTTAGTTTTGGCAAAGATCTATCAACTCCTGTAAAAGAACGGAACGGAATAGACACCTCATTTTCGTCCCCAGAAAAAAAGTCGGAATCCCAAACAAGTTCGAAATTGGCTACTAAGTTCCTTTTATTGAGTTCTCGTTATAATGATACCTATTATTTGCGGCCCATACGGCTCCTCTTTACTTAGAGCTGTTACCTCTCTATTCAGCCATTCGGACTAGGCATATACAATTGGAGGTCCCTTCCATTCGTCCCAAAAATAAAAACTCAGACAAACGAATGGTTGAGAGAAACTAGACCTAGGGTGTCTGCACGCCTGTTGCGCCTACTATTTATTATTTATCTTTCGCACATCTTGCTTAAAATGGCGCTTACAGTCCCAGTCCCGCATCCAGTCCCCTTGGGCCCTATATCTGGCTGCCTTCAGTTACGCGCACCTAATTTGTTAAAGTAGCTCTTTGACTGTGTGCGCCACCTGAGAGGATCTTGCTTTGCTTCATTTAACTTCGGGGTAAAAGACTCGACAGGGTTTTATGTTGTTGTAAAGATTAACCAATAGACCCCTTACCTCTGGTGGGGGGAAGTCTAAATAATTATACGTTGGCTTCTTCTTTACGAATGAATCGCAAGCTTTATTCAACCTCCTTAAATACTAAAATATTGCTTATGCTAAAAATATATACAATACATCTTAAATTACAAATATTCCTAGCATAATCAGCAACGATGATTTTATATATAATTTTTATTCTGCTGACTGTGCTGGGAAACAAATTGAACATTACACTATACGCGTTTACGATAAGAAATACAAAACAGGTGTCTGGTGGTGTCACCATGACATGCTGGGCCCCACATTTTAGGCTAAGCCGAAATCGGTGTCAGTGAACCGTCTATTTGCAGGTATTGGTGGCAGTTCTTGGGCCTGGACCTCTATCTCGATATGTCTTCTGGTTTTATAACATCGCCATATGATGTAGGAAATCATAAACATGAAAAGTGTAGTGATTAGGCTGTAAGTTAGTCCATGATGAATTGGATGTACAGTTGCCGTCTTAGGTAGGTGCTCCTCATTTTTGATGGCCGTTATCCATTTGCTTAGTACCTTGATGTCTTCATTGTCCGATTTGAGTATCACGTGTGGAATGACTAGCGGCTTGGTGGTGTTCCTAGGACTTTCAGACAACAGCTCTGTCAAGTTTGCTAGCGGAACAAATGCTGCGTTGATACTACTAGAACTACTGCTGTACGATGTGATGGTCATCGAATCGTGTTTGAGGATACAATTTGACTGTAGTGTCAGTATCCCATCATTTTGCAGTGATATCTCCAAGATCTGTCTGCCACAAATAACGTTGAAGGTATACATTCTGTCCAAAACGTAAATCCAGCTGTTACCGTTGTTAAGCTGAATCCATATAGGCGACGGTCTGATGCTGCGCAAGTTACAATGAGATGACAATTCCTTCGCATGCGTCAGTAGATCCATTTCGCACCTGCTGACATTGGACCGGCGGTTGAACATCGGATGCTGTTGCTTGCATAGATATTTTTGGCTGGATCTTGTGCACTGAGCGAGCTCTTCCTTTGTTAATCTGTAGTAGGCTTCTCGCAATAGATTAACAGTTAAATAGTCCATCGATGGCTCGATAAAGACATACTCATTGTTATGGGGAGTCGGAACGGGCGTGACCTTGAAAAGATCAAATTCTTCGGTGCTAACTAACGGTACTCTTAAATCAAATATGACATTCTGGTCAGTTATTCTCGCCCTCGCTGTCAACATTTTGTATAGTCCTAGCAAGCTCGAACGTGTATCGTCTCCTGCTACCGACAATTGTGGAGGCAAGTGGCTCTTTATCAACATCAGTTGGGATCTAAGTTGGGCCGGAGTTATCACTAGAGGATTGATTTTGGCATGATGAAGATCTATCAGAATATTCAGTAGAGAATTCTGTGTTTGCTGATAATTTAACATTGCTAACGTCGCATATGTTGTCACTGCTAGAAATGTCTGTTTTGCTTCGTTCTGGCTAATTGATTTCGCTGCCATGCCCTTGAGGTTCTCTAGGTCGGTTTGAAATGCTTGCAGTTGTGCAGTAATGGTTTCTGTATTTTTCTGTAATATATTACTTGTTGCTTCTGCCACAGAAGTCTGATTTTTTATTAACTCAAGTAGGTGATTCTCATTTGCTCGTGTTTGCTGAATTTGTTGCTCATAGTGTTCTGCATATGACTCATCCAATACCCCGAACAGTTTGTTTGCCACGGTACCAATGAAGTCAAAGGGGGACCGTTTTGACCTAACCTTGGGTGACTGCCCAGCTCCTTGTGAATGCAGCAAGTCATTGTTGGCCCTTATAATGGTTAGCTGATGGTTGAATTGATGGACTATATTGTGAGTCAAAACGTCAGACTTAATTTTACAGAAGTCATTCATATCTTTCACAAGCTCCTGGAACCCTTCAAATTCCCTCCAATAGTTTGTCATGTTATAATAGACGATTATTCTCCACTCGCTGGTGATTAGATTCACACTTCCAATCTTCTCAAAGTAAATTCCTGGGCGATTTTTAAATGGAACAATCTTTACGGGATCAATTGCTTCGTTTGATGACAATGTGTTACTCTGTCCAAGTACCATCATACTCATAACCAAACTGGTGAAGAATAACCACCTTATTGGGCTTAGTCTACAAGTCGTCGTCGTTTTATTTGCCTTTCTTAGTCTGCATGAGCCTTCAATGGCGCGTATCGGTGTTTGAAACTGGTCAATGGGTTCTGAATTCTCCGTCGTCTGGCAATTTGTAGATCTGCTATGACTTAGGCCAAGATGTACATTAACTGTAGGTTTAGATTTGTCCATTTCACTTGGCAATGCCCTGTCTTCAATTGGTAGTGGGCATAGTTTGGAAATGGGTCTCTTGATATACTTCTTATTGCAGTAAATAGTGGCAGCTCGAACATGATTATCCTGCCCAGGATGGGTTTCGGTGATACGGCCCATCAACCAGTTTGTTGGGGGTAATCTGTCTTCCTTAATCAAAACGATGTCGCCAATGTTCATGTTAGACTCAGTGCTCTTCCACCTTACTCGTTGTTGAAGATGTGATAGATACTCTGTAGACCAAATCTTCCAGAAATCTTGAGTCATCTTTTGTAATAACCGCCAGCGGGATCCAAAGGTTCGTATGTCGTCTAAACAGGGTTCGGGTACTGCATTGAGAGCGGATCCAATAAGGAAATGACCAGGAGTTATAATTGGAGCGTCATCTATGTCATTGCTTACTTTTATCAGTGGACGGGAATTCAGACATGCCTCAATCTGCGTCAGAACAGTGGATAGTTCCTCGAAGGTAAGAATGGTATCACCAATTATTCTTTTAAGGTGATATTTTATAGACTTTACTCCGGCTTCCCACAGGCCACCGAAGTGTGGTGCTGCTGGTGGTATGAAATGCCACTGTATTCCATTCATAATCAATCTTGTTGAAGCATCTTTTTCCGCTTGATTGATGGTAAGTCTTCTTAGGGTTTGAAGCTCCCTGTTGGCTCCTATGAATGTTGTTCCATTGTCACTGTATATATGAAGTGGCAATCCCCTCCTCGATATGAAACGTCTCACAGCTGAGAGAAAAGCTTCTGAAGTGAGGTCACTAACTAGCTCAATATGAATAGCCTTCGTAGCTAAACATACAAATATTGCTATGTAGCCCTTTGTAGTTCGATTGCTTCTTCCCTTAGTCATTTTAATCGTCAAGGGTCCTGCGTAGTCTACTCCAGAGTGCGTGAATGGCCTGGATGGTATTACTCTTGGAGATGGTAGCATTCCCATTATTTGATGTTTAGGTGACGCATTAAAACGATAACATCGGACGCATTGATGTACAACTTTGCGGACTAATCGTTTCGCATGAGGAATCCAATATGACTGCCTTAGCGTGGCCATCATCAAATTGATACCCCCATGAAGCGTTTTCTTGTGTATGTATTCCGCCAGTAGTTTGGTGAATACGCTATTATACGGTAAAATGTACGGATGTTTTTCGTTGGTAGTTATGCTGGCGTGTTCTAGCCGTCCTCCTACAACTAACATGTTGTCATCGTCCAGATGAGGATTTAGCGAAAGTAGGTTGCTTCTTTTAGGGATATCATCTCCATTATTCAAGCATCTCATTTCTTCCGGAAACGACTCCATTTGCACCAAGTGGACTATGAACTTGGTAGTCCTTTCAATTTCTTCGAGTGCTAACTCTCCTGTTCGCCTGTCCACCTTCTGATGTTTAATGTTGAACAAAAATCGTTTACAGTAGGCAATAGTTCGGATCAGCCTTGTGTAAGACGAAAATCTGTGCATTATGGTATCCTTTTTTACTATCGATGTTAACACTACTATTGGTTCAACGGTCTCAGTTGATGACCTTGTCTGTTCGGTTTCTGATTGTATCGGCCATTGTACCATGTTACCCTTAAGCCATGGTGGACCATTCCACCAGAGTGAATGATGCTTTAATTGCGCTGGAGTTAAACCTCTCGTGGCACAGTCTGCGGGGTTGTCTGCAGATCTGACGTGTCTCCAAGCATCTGGATCTAATGCTTCCCTGATTTGAGATACCCTGTTGGCAATGAATATCTTCTCGTTGGGCACATTTTTCTTTATCCATGATAGTACAATTGTTGAATCTGTCCAGGCGAACACCTTAACGATCTGTGTCCCAAATATCAACTGCACTTCCTTGAGAAGCCTTGACAACAAAAGTGCCCCACATAGTTCAAGTTGGGGCGTAGTTAGCTTGTTTTTGATGGGTGCTACCTTTGTCTTGGACGTCAACAATGTTGTTATAAATTTATTATTACCCATATTAATTCTCGCATATACAACAGCTGCGTAGGCGCCTTCAGAAGCATCACAAAACCCATGTAATTCGATTTTCTGCCGTTTGTTGGTAGCAATCCATCTTGGAATCTTGATGGATTCAGCATGCGGAAGTTCATGTCTGAATTGATCCCAACATTGTTGCAGTTCATCTGTTAACGGCTCATCCCATCCAATTTCTGCTTTCCAAATTCGTTGCATAAGTATTTTGGCAATAATGGTTACTGGCGTTAGCCAACCTAATGGATCGAAAAGACGTGCTATTTCCGATAGTGTGGCACGTTTGGTAGATCCATAGTCCTCTTGCAATGATGTAGTTACGTGTACCTTAAACTGGAATGTGTCAGCTAAGGGATTCCAATGCACTCCCAGAGTTTTAATTGTCTCCTCCTTGTCAAAATTTACATCAGGCTGGTGGGTTACATCAGAATCTGATTTTATGAGTGACGAATGGTTTGCTGCCCATTTTCGAAAATGAAATCCGCCACCCTTTAATAGCTTCACTAGTTGTTCTTGAGCTTCCTTACACTCCTTCAATGTTGCTCCTCCAGTCATTACGTCATCTACGTAGAAATCGGTTTTGACAATTTCGGCGGCTAATGGATATCTTTGTTGTTCATCGGTAGCTAACTGTTGTAAGGTTTTTACTGCCAGGTATGGTGCTGATGCAGTCCCATATGTTACAGTTGTGAGTTTGTACGCCCTTATTGGTTGATTGGTTTCAGGTCGCCATAGGATACGTTGATAGTCTTGATGCTCGCTGTTGAGTTTTATTTGCCTGTACATTTTTTCAATATCTGCGGTGAAGACGTACTTGTGAGTTCTCCATCGCATTATGATTGTTGTAATGTCCGCTTGAAGCCTGGGGCCCACCATCATTAATTGATTCAGGCTTACCCCAGTTGACGTTTTTGCCGATCCATCAAATACTACACGTAATTTAGTAGTAGTACTATCAGGTTTAAGCACTGCATGATGAGGTAAGTAGTAACAGCTGGTTTTGAACTTATCCATATTCGGCACCTCTACCATATGCCCTAGTTGTAAGAACTCATTCATCACCCTTATGTAATCAGCCTTTAGTTCCTTGTTGGTACTGAACTTCTTTTCGAGTTGTCGCAGCCTAGCTATGGCTCTGTTCTTGGATTCTCCCAGCTTTTGTTCATGATCAACTTCTTTTTTGAACGGAATTTTGACGACGTATCTGCCATCTTTATCACGAAAATGCGATTCTTGATAAAACTGTTCGCATTCTTGATCACTTGTCTTCTGGTGGCTTTGTCGAGAAACTTCTTCAATCTCCCAAAATTTTTCAAGTTGTTTTTCTAATGATGTTTGAACGACAAGACCATTGATTATAATTTTGTCATTTCTTTGAATTGATGTCCGGCCGGAAATAAGCCATCCTAGTTGGGAATTTTGAGCTATTAAAGAATTTCCAGCTCCTCTTTTCAAACCGTCAAGAATTATATCTCCATAGACATCCGCTCCTATGATTAGGTCGATTCCTCCAGGAATGTTGAACGTTGGATCTGCTAGTTTGATAGTTTCAAACTGGTCATCCATCATGTTATCAGCTTGTTGATCTGGTAAAGTTCTTGTTAGTTTTGGTAAAACAAGGGCTTCTACTTTAATCTTGAAGTGGGAGGAGAATCTCGGGAGAATTGTTAGCTCTACCTTGTTGCGTGCTGTACCTGCGTCAGTAGCTCCTAGACCACTTACTTCAATGTGAACCTTTTGCTTCTTCAGTCTTAAAGCTTGTGCAACTGCTTCTGTTACTAGGGTGGCTTGTGACCCTTGATCAATAAGTGCTCGTAGTTCAGTACACTGACCGTGTTCACCGTGTGCTCTTACAATTGCTGTAGCAAGCAGGATATTTTGACTCTGATGACCATAATTTGATTGAATCTGTGCGTCAACCCGGGGCTGTTCTGACTGTCGTCCTTCCATCCTTTCCAAATGCAATAAGGAATGGTGTTTTTTATTGCAATGTTTGCATTTATTCTTACTCATGCAGGGAATTTGTTTATCATGGCGCAAACAATTTATGCAGAGTTTCGCTGTTCTGACATGTTCATTACGCTCCTTAGTAGTCCAACCCATGAACTTGCGGCAGGCATACATGTTGTGCTCTCCTTTGCAGAATACACAGTTTGATTTTGTTGAAACATGGAAGTTTCGCGTGACATGTTTTATGTCGTCTCCGGCTTTAAAATGTCGTTGCCTTGTAGACGCTAGTACATCCAACGCCTGATATCTTCGTGCTAAGAAATCGTATAGCGTTTGAAGTGAGGGTATCTTATTTGGTTGTTCTAGACCTTGCTCGAATAGTGTTCTGCTTTCTTGGTCTAATGCCCTTGTTATTAGGTGGACAATAATAGGATCCCATGATTTGGTTTCGAGACCCATATTATTGATCGCAGACAATCCTTCCTTCGTAGCATCTAATATCGATTTGATGGAGTTCGCTGGTGACTGCGTTCCTTGATGACCAGCCTTGAACATCTTATCTAAATGCATCGATATGATTTTTCTTTCATTATCATATCGTGACTCTAGTGTCTCCCAGGCACATAAATAATTGACACTAGAAATGGTCAGATGTTGTATTAAGGCCATTGGTTCGCCTTCTAGATGAGTTTTGAGATACTCCATCTTTTCGGTTGTACTTAAATTTGGCTTGTTGTGGATAATAGTGCAAAATATATCGGCAAATGACCGCCATTCGAGATAGTTTCCCTTGAATGTTGGTATCTTCAGAGGTGGTAGTTTGCTTCCTGAATGATCCGATTCCTTTGATTCATGCGACTTACCTAATGCCGAGGCCATTCTATGGAGGCATTGGTTTATATCTTTTTTTTATGTCATTATACTTTTTGTTTTTTACATATAAAGATTTCATGTCCTGATCTGACGCATCTGACATAAAATCTTCATGCAATTCTGTCATGTTTCTTAGCTGCTCCAACAATATTTTCTGCTGATACTCGTAAATTTGTGGCGAGTATTCTTGGAATGTTCCTTCAAATTCCTCGATGTTGCCTAGTATCGCATCAATTTTTATACCCAGCTTCCTTAAACGCTGTATCTGGAGCGTATTATCTGAGGAAATCGATGGTGGTAAAGCTTGCACTTCCTCCAAGGGCGTTATGTTCTCGAGCAACGTCTTTAGCTCGTGGAACATAGTCTTTACTCTTCCGTAGGTATCTCTTTCCATGTACGGAGTATCTTGCTTTATCCTTTCCTTTATTTTAGTATGGTTGACATCGAACTCCTTCCAAATTGCATTAATTTTTTCTAACCGTTCTTCTTTATAGCGTTGAGTCTTCCGTGATGCGCTATCTTTTTTGAAGTTGGTCATAGCCTTGTCCAACTCTTCTGCCAGGGCTTTTTGTTTTGCCACAATGATGAAAACTTCTACTTCATCCTCCATGATTAGAAACTTTTAACGCCCTTAACGCAACGCTTGTAATTTGTTCTGTTTTCACTTATTCACTACCAGTGTTAGCCCTGGCAACGCTTGCAAATCTGACGGTTCTCACTAATTCACTACCAGTGTTAGCCCTGGCAACGCTTGCACTTATTCACTACCAGTGTTAGCCCTGGCAACGCTTGAAATTTTTACTAACGTACTGATGAATGTTTGAATGATGAATTTTATGTATTTAGTTTACCAATGTTAGTAGCCTTGGTAACGCTATTGATTCATTTAAAGACTCGAAGGACCAAATGTAAAGATTAACCAATAGACCCCTTACCTCTGGTGGGGGGAAGTCTAAATAATTATACGTTGGCTTCTTCTTTACGAATGAATCGCAAGCTTTATTCAACCTCCTTAAATACTAAAATATTGCTTATGCTAAAAATATATACAATACATCTTAAATTACAAATATTCCTAGCATAATCAGCAACGATGATTTTATATATAATTTTTATTCTGCTGACTGTGCTGGGAAACAAATTGAACATTACACTATACGCGTTTACGATAAGAAATACAAAACAGGTGTCTGGTGGTGTCACCATGACAGTTGTTGTTCATATACGCCGCGCTTGCGACATAGCAACCTCAGCCATTATACATTTAAAGCTTTTTTGGCCAGGTCAATATCACTGTATAGCCCATACAGTTTTTGATTGAATCTCCATTGATACAATTTGGACCGAAAATCACTCGGAGAATTTTTCTCTCAAAGCATCCCAAGTGCGAAAAGGTCGGTGCTTCTGCACCAAACATTAGGAGTGAGATAATTGTAGATCACAAAGTCTACTTCGAAGTTATATCTGCTCGAGCTCCCAATGTTGGGAGTCCTTCTCGATGACAGCCAGACCCATCTTCGCACCTCCGTTTCAATAATTTCGAAGTCCAAGTGACCTATTTACATCTCGATTCGTTCTCCCAATAATTTTAGTATCTCACCTTATATTAAGCCTTTTTCGACATTATCAGAAGGACTCCGTAGTGTTCTTTCCTATTTTGACCAGCGGGCTTTCTCTATCGTGCTATCGCTATCGTAGGAGACCTTGAAGTCCATAAATAGGTGGTGGGATTCCTGCTATTCTTCCAATATAGATCAATAAGGTTATTAGCGAAATATTTCAAGCTTGGCCGGTGGGCCATCTACTCCATCAGCAGTCTTTTATTGGACTTGACTTTGCTTATCGCTACCTTCACCTGATTTTGACTACCATTGTCTAGATTAAGTAGATCATACTGCCTGACAGCGCGTTGTTGGCTATTTCCGCCGTTTAACAAATTTCAGCCAAATTCTAATGATCATCTCTGGAGGCTTCTGTTCGGGACTTATATCCTTGAGAAGATATTTTTACCCTCTGCTAGATTAAACCGCTCGCTTCTCGGGATCTTTCTCTTTCCTTTTCAGAAGTCGATGTTCCTCCTTTCTTGTCTGCCGGTAGAGTTCGCAGACAGCTCTCCTAGAACAGCTCTAGTTTTAGTCTATATTACCCGCTCAAAACGTTCAAACATCCAAGGCACTGTTACTTAATCTGGAGACCGTCAAGTCCTGTTTTGTATGCTGATGTGTGGGAATCGTGTGTCGACGTTGATTTTGTTTCGCCCCACAGCAAAGCCGAGTAGCCTTAGTCCGTTTACGAAGGTGATGTCCTGCAGCTGAGTGGTTTTCGACTGGTATACCCAAAGATGACCTCCTCTCCGATCCTGTTGATAAAATCGCCAAGAATAATCCCGTCATAGTATACTCAACATACGTCGAAAACGATTTTTTGGCTGATAGATCATACTTCTCCTCTGGCGTTGGCGTGGGCAAAGATCAGAATTATGTTTTTGAATTTATCTGTCTATCGGGGTTCTACCAATGCTCGGCTGACCGCAGTCTCCTTAGGATCCATACATGCAGTTACTGTGCTGCACTACTGAGCGTGAATTTCCAGTTTCAACACACAAAAAAAATCACAAATTGCACCTTATGGTCTCTTCCACACGACGCTTCGTTTGAGGGGTAAACGACTCCTGTGGCTCTAAAACTGTGGCAGTGGAGCCAAGTTAAAAGCTGATGTTGGCTTAAAAAATAGTACTTTTTTCACTACCTAGCGTTGGTACAACATCTGTGTGTTTAAAAAATGTCCTGAGAAAGCAGCTTCTTAAATTCGGCCGTTATGGATTCGTCATAGAATTGTAGGTATCTTACATTCGCTCCAAAAAGGAACGAATGATTGTGTTGTGAGCATCTGAGAATCTAATAAAGCCATATTTTAGCAGACTCCTGAATCTGAAATGCTCTTGTGTAAAGCTAAGCTTAAGTGCAGTCCACAAATAAGCAACTCAAGAATTTAACATAGACTACGACTACATCCAGCAATAATTTCCAATTAAACATCGTAGTGCCGTCCCTCTCGACTCCCTTTTGAAGGTTCTTCTGCTTGAGTAACTATATAGGAGCCTATTCGCTTTGACTGATATAGTCATGTCACCCCATTTCCTGTGTCATGCTCTTAACAGTTTAGTGACCCAAGTTAACAGAAAACACCTACACATATAGTGAATGATTATTTCATTACTCGCAGTATCTTCGGAGTACAGTACGAAAAAGGATGCAACTGCACCCCTAATATTTTTTTAATCAAGTCAATATAGTTAAAACCTCATTTGAAAAGCTTTGCTGTACTGGTTCTCAAGATTATCTTCAACATGTAACGGAAGTCTTAAGCCAGCTCCATTATATCCTTTGAAGGTATATCTAGTATCGTTTCTTTATCCTTGTGTGAGATATTTTCAATTGCAGGTTGCGTCGAATGCATGCATATACGATAATCTTAATTGAAGGATAAACTTTATATCCCGCGAGTATATGAGTATCGCTTTCAACCTAAACGAAGTGCATCTATCGCCCATCCCCTTGATGCGTGTATGCACCGCAATGTTGTCATCATAAGATCATCCTCACCATGTACACATCCTTGGAGTTGGCGATGTTATTGCAGGTTATAGTGGCATAATTTGAGAACCTCCTAGAGACGACAACTTCCTTGAAATGCTCTTTGAGCAGTTTACATGTTGTGGTGTTGATAATATGTCGTCATAGTAGTGTACAACATTATTTTTCGTGATTGTAGATAGAGCATGGAGTCAGGGATAAGTTGCTGGCATAGTGTATGAAGTATGAGGTGTTTATTATGTTGAGTGACACTTTGGTAAATTGCTTAGCGTTTGCTTTTGAAAAATGCATTTATAAGCTTACGCGAGGGTGTGTAATAATCATGCTTGAATTTTTATTTATTTTCATCTATTCAATGAAAGGATATTGACATGTATTTGCACCACACCGAAAAAGGCTGGTTTTAAGATTTCCTATCACATTAACACAATCTTATCGATGTAGGTTTTTACAAACAAAATTTTGCCTAAGTGCGATGAAACTATTACACGAGCATGTCAAGTACTAAGTGTTACAAATTCTGTTTAGTGTGTCGTGGAGAGGGTTACTTAAATACGTATATGAAGATAGATAATGCACTTATCGAAGAAATGAGTTTTTTTCAGTTTCCTGTTTATGGGTAAAATGGGCTCTTTTTGCATGGCAGTGATGTATTCAGTGGAGTGGAGGGTATCAAAGCGTCGACTAAGCCGATAATAACACTTTTAGTTTTAATACTGTTAATTATATTGACTACAAACTCGACATCTACATTGTACATACATGGCTGAATTGTTTGTTCCAGTTTCGTTTGTTTGTTCGAAAGTTCATAATTCAAATTCACAAAATTATACAAATTATGTCGATTCTGCGCACACTTGAACCTTTCGATCTTGTAGGAAGGTAAGGAATAATTGGCAACGATGTCCCCGCTTATTTCCATGCCTAGTTCTTATCTTAATTCCAATTACAAAATCTGCGTCCCTATATTGAAAGCGTGTCGTCTCCCGAAATGACAATGTCACCCACACAGCACAATCTAATAGGACACGTACCTCGGATGGCTTTGAAGGGTTGTCGGTTATATGAAGGTGTACTAGTTCGACAATTTTTGTCGAAATTCCTAAAAGGAAAAGGATGTGACATATCTTCGATCTTCGTCGGGCTAATCAAGTCATATGCCTTTTTAAAATCAATAATCGAGCAGCTACTTCTCCGGACGGAGCGGTCATGTTAAACGCATGTCCCCCACCAGGATTCCACGACGTGCTATGGAATCCGTATCATCGGGCAGGCGTCCTCTAGGTAGACCCAGGATGAGATAGTTAGATCAAGTCCATAATCTCTCCTCCTCTACCCGTATGGGGATCGCCCTTGATGATTTGGAGTCGATGGCGGAGGATCGAGAGCTATGGAGGGTCCACTTGGGCAACACCTACACCCGCGACCCACTTAATGGACATGCGGACTATAGAATATGAATGAATTGAAAATGATCTTGGATTAGCACGTATCTTGCTTATTAATTATTCCGTTGAGTGAAGTGTACACACAGTCTTCAAGGTAACAACAAAAAAAAAATATTTTGCAGAACTGCTTATCATTTTATTGACTAACGTTTATATATGGAAAGTATTACCGGTGATTTGAGTATTACCGGTCCTTAAGCAATATCCTGTCAGCTCGGTTTGTTTTTGGCCACCAGTTGCACACTGAAAGTTGCATTTTTCCATTCCATTTTTGTACGCAACACCTAAGGTGGGGTCTTTCTCTACTGCATTGTCCCCCGGAGCTCGAGTTGAAGACTTTTCGGACCGGTGGCACTAGGTACGCATACCTCACTCTTAAATATCCTTCCGTTTCCTTTAAAACGGGTCGGCTGAAACCTAGAACTAGCGGTCGGCGTCTCTGTTGGCCTCTTGGCATTGAAACCATGATCCCATGCTGGATCATCAACAAAAGGTTTTGGTGCGGTTTTTTTAGATTTCGTGTCGAATAAATCCTGATGCTACTGGAACTAACTATACTGGTAGGTATATAAGATGTGATGGCCACTGAATTGTGTTTGCGGACACAGTATGAAAGTACATAGCAATAAAGCCGAAAGGGGATCGTTTTGATGTAACCTTGAGCGACTTCCCAGCTTCTTGCTTATATATAAGTATAAGCTTAGTATACTAAGCTAAACAAGCCATTGTTACTTTTTAAAGCTAATGGTTGAATTAATGAACTACATTTGGAGTCATAACGTTAGACCTCATTTTACGAAAGCCATTCATGTCATTTAAAGGTTCCAAAAATTGTTTCTTCAAGTTTGTCATGTTAGAATTGACAACTATTTTCGTCACTTGTTGTCAGATTTTCAATCAATTTTCATCAATTTTATACGTTCAATGTCAATGTTTTACTCTGTTGAAGAACCATCATAACCAAATTGGTGATACAATATATATACACGTCGTTTTATTTTCCTCACCAAAGTAAATCAGCCCACGAGGGCCTATGTCGTCATTTGAAATTGGCCCATGGGTTCTGACTTCTGACCTATCCGCAGTCAACCATTTTTTAAATCTGCGATGACTAGGTATAATATTAGGTTTCCACTTGTCGTTTTGACAATTGATGTATTTTTATGGCAATTAGTACATTGGCAAGTGGAACTAACGAAAAACTACTTTTTATTTATTTGACTAACAGCCCTTGTCAATAACTCACAAAGAACACACAGGACAAAGTGAATATAGCTGAATTGTCAAACAAAATGTCAATTTCTCTTTAATTGACAGTGAAAATTAATTAGCATAATGTCAAGGTTCGCAAATTGTAATCAAGGTTCGTTCGTGTACTTTCAGCACAGAAAAATTAAAAATGTCAAATCAAAAAAATTGAGAGAGAAATCTCTTAATTTCCAGAAAAGTACCTGACCGGTTTTCTTACAAAAAGTTTAAGAAATATCATTTCGACATTCGTAAAATAAACATTAACGGCAGAATCTACAAAATAAGTTGGATTTGAATTTTTTATAAGCTAAAATAGCTATTAAACCTACTATATGGAATGCGCTGATATGTTCTAGGAGAACATTCAATTACAACTTCTTCCTCCGACATCGTTGAAGACGAAAAAATAGAGTTTTATTTGTCAAACTTTTGAGATGTCACTTACCTGACAGTTTTCATTTTTCAGTAAGTCGAAATTTGGCGAGTAGAAAATTACGAAAAAATGAAAAGAGGGGAAATGGATTTCTCTCTCATTTTTTCAATTTACTCAGTACGTGGTCGCATTCGCACAGTTTCTTAGCAAATTTTTAATAATTTTACGTTTGCAAAAAAGTACCCGAACGAACCTATAGACACATTCTGATATTTTTCGGCAGGTGCAGCCCCTTTTCGCATGAAAGTGTAAAAATACAATAAACGAGAGCAACTCATTCCTTTTTTGAATTTGTTCATTTGAATTGAAAAAATTTAATGTTATTTGTTTTATTTACATAAATGTATAGGTACATTATTGTATTTGTTCACTTGACGCCATAGTTCACAATTTACATTACAATTAGGGATGTTACGGAGGTGATTTTACCGGAGTCGGAGTCGGAATCGGAAGCCTCATACTGACCTCCGCGGAGTCGGAGTTGAATCGGAGTCGGAGGTGGGCGTCGCACAAGTTTAAAATATAAAAATTGGAGAAATCAATAGAAAATTAACATAAAAAATACAAAATTGTATTGTCACTTCAAAATGGGTAAATTATCTTTTATAAACAGCAACTTAGCGCTGCTTTATCGCCATTCAATCTGTTCCGTAGGGTAGGTAGGTAGGTGTGGCGGTTTATTAGAAAACCCAAGTTGTTGTTGTTGTTCGCTCGGAACGGTCCCTGGTGGAGCTGACAAAAATTGTCGGACAAAACCTGGCTTCAATTTCACTGAAATAATTTCATACTTCACTTAATTGTTTTAGGCTTCATAGTTAATAAAGTCTTGTTAATAAACGGCAAGTTATCTGTTTAATAAACCAACAAACTCAAGAACTAATGTTCTTCAAAGCAAATCTCGGCTACTCATGTAAAACAATAAACAAATAAATGAGTGAAAAGACTAGTCGTATTGTAAAATGTCGCAACTCGATAAGTCTTTGTCGTTCATGTTCATTGGCCGTCACCGATAGTGTTCCGAAAAACTTCCGATGTGATTATATCGGAACCGAAGATGGATTCGGAGGTGCAATTTAAACCGGAGGTTCCGACATATCGGATTCGGAGTCGAAGCTCCGTAGCATCCCTAATTACAATGCAATGGCAATTATTGCAAATTGTAACCGCAAATGAAAATAGCTTTTAGCGGACTGACAAAGACAATTTGTCAAAATGTAATTCTCAATGAGAGCGTGCACGAGTCTAGTTTAGTTAGTCTGATAGGTAGCTCTCCAACTTCATGTAGCTAATGTCGATTTCCATTGGGCAAGAAAAAGCACTTTTTTTTCATATTGAGACCAGTTTTTCTGCTCTAGAAATCAGCTGTCTGTCAAATACGTTTTCCATTGGGCGGAAAAAAAACACTTTTTTTAAGATTCAGCTCACTTTTGCGAATCTCGATTCGAGGGCGAGATTCACACATACTTCCACCAATATCACAACAAGAGACATTTGTAAATTGCAATAAAAAAAAATAGCTGACTGTCAAATAACACAAATGCAAACAAAAAGTAATCTCATTTCATGTTCTTGGGGCAGGAAAGATCTGAGATCTGAAAGTAAAAGTCCAATGGAAATCAACATAAGTTTTCATTGGGCTGAACTAGTCACGTGAACAGTTTTCTCAGTTGACGTTTATGTCCGCAAAACAGACAAATCAAATCATGATTTTCTCGACTTACTATACTGAGTTTACGTCTTTGTAATGTGTCAATATGTGTCTGGACTCTGGAGACCTCAGTTCTAACATTTCTATTGGGTTATAGGAGAGCGCAGTTTGACATTTCGATTGCCCTGACGAAATTCAAGTTAGTTTTTACGTTCACGTTCAGACAATTCAAGTCGACTTACGATGACTAGATTCTTGAATGCGGCCAATTACTGTAGGTTTCGGTTTTTCTATTTCACTTGGCAACAGCCTTATGTCCAAAACACATTTGCAGAAATTCTGAATGCTTATCACTGCAAGCAGTACCTACTGCAGATGAAAGAGGCGTGCAGAATTCAATTTGCATCGGTTGCTGTCAATGCTGGTCAATGCGGGGAGAAATACAAAAACACATACGACAAATAATTCCCGTCTCTCTTTTCCTCGTATGCATCAGTAGCTGAATTTAAAAATTCGATGCTGCCAAGTCAATTTAATTTAATTCACTGTGTTGCTGTGCAGTGCGTACTTAGAAATAGGGACATGACATTGCGGTGGGTGCAGAATTAACATTTGTATTGCCACATGAAAACATAGCGTATTCTAATCTTGCTGCACAGTGAATGCACGTGTGTTTTATGCCCAAAACACATGTGCAGAAATTCTTAATGCTTCACTACAAGCAGTACTGCAGATGAAACAGATGTGCAGAATTAACTTTGCAGCAGTTGCTGTGAATGCGGGGAAAAATACGTGAGTGATACCCAGACGACAAATAATTCCCATCTCTCTTTTCCTCGTACCTATGCATCAGTAGCTGAATTTAAAAATTCGATGCTGCCAAGTCTATTTAATTTAATTCACTGCATTGCTATGGATTTAGAAATATAGAGACATGTTGCAGTGCTGCGGTGGGTGCAGAATTTACATTTGTATCACCACTTAAGAACATGTGAATTCTAATCCTGCTGCGCAGTGAATTCTGCACGTGTGTTTTGGGCATTAGGCATTACATTACACTCTCTCTGATCTTCTCTAGTCTCTTCTTGACAAAATTCTTCCTTGTATAGAGACTACTATAAAATGTGTGTTCTTAATTATTCAGGAAGTTGTAATCTGTAATTGATATGTATTTGTATATATTTTATTAGTGCTTTCCAGAGGTCCCATAGTTTCTTCACATTCCTATTGCATACCAACCATAAATCCATTTACATGTATCAAATACACGAATCGTTTTGAATACCTGCAATCGAATTTTAAATATTTAAAATATTTTTAGTCTTACAAACTTACGAACAACAAAATTCATTGTTTCTTACAGATTGCGAAAAATGCAAAATAAACACAAAAAGGCTAAATCTCAACAAGTATTGCAAAAGAGACTACGGTAAGTTAGAGCGACCGCGCACTTATTTTGATTATTTCACAACAAAGATACTCGTTTTCAGCAATAATGGTAAAGGTAATTGGTCGAGAAACGAGCACAGAGGTCAGCAGCAGCGAACAGTACACGAAAGAAAGCCAAGACGAAATGGTCAAGTTCGATATAAGCATTCTGGCGATATTCAAAAGGTCCACACCAACAGTCGGCGCTTCGAGTACGATGATGAAACGAGGCCCTATGACTTGGATGATTCCATATAAGAGCTTGGAATGCCGATGTCCTAAAATTAAGTTAAACAGGTTAGCACATACATGGCTTATTTGTGAACAACACAAAACTTTAACCCTTCCATTACTTTCAGATCTTACCTGGTCTTAGGTAAGGACTCTGAAGCCCCACCTGGGTATTTGGGTATTGGGCCCCGATCGATTGTTATAGAATGGAAGGACGAGTGGTACAGACGTATGAAACGCTTCCAAAGGCGAGCGAGAACATGCGAATGAAAGAAAAAAACACAATTTATATATATATAAACAACTCTAAAACAAAATCTGTATACATACTAAAGCAGTATATATTATTTGTATATTTAGATCTATGTTTAAACTTGCAGATGTATCCACAACGCGCATTTATTTATTTTTTATTATTAATATTAATTTTTTATTTTTTATGTTTAGTACTTAATGTAAATTAAAAACAAAAAAAAAAACAAATTCTTTATTTATCAAAGAAAACCGTATATTATTATAAATACTTAATTATTACCACAATAATTAGCAATAAGCAATATATAAACAAAGAACTATTTAATTTAAAGAAAGATTGTGTTAATATACGTAACCGTAAAATGAATATTGCCATATTTAATTTAAATAAGAACTTTAGTCGCTAGAAATAGAAACCGAAAATAAAAAAAAATGAAAATAGCAACAATAACAATAAAAACAACACAATGTATAACAATAAGTCTTTTATTTATTTAAAAAAAAAGTGTTTTAGAAATCATTAATAGCTCTCCGTTGTATCTAAAGCCCAGTATCCTGATCGCGCTAAATTTTAGCGACCGCACTTTTCTTCACAGCATAGATAAATGCTCGCAAAATTCGTTGTACAGGATAGAGATAAGAGGTGGAGCGTGGAGGACACGCACCGAAGGGTCCAGGGGAAAAACGGCTTAAGTCCACTTTTGCTCAAAAATAAGCTAATGATGCAGTCTTTTAGTTTTTTATGAGTAGTATTTTATGTTATGTTTACTTTTTGGAAAAAAAATTAGTTTTCCAAAAAAATTAATAAAAAATTTAACGCATACTGATGCGGAAAAATGACATAGGTCCAGAAGAATGTCTGGATATATCTAGTGGTACAGTAAAGGTTGACTTGCATGCTTGTTTTTGCACTTAAATTTCATTTCCGTAAACGCATGTGCATAGGTGCGACCTGTAACAACCACATGTGAAGACAAGTGCGGTACTACTCTAACAAACCATTAGCTTTTGTCAGCATTATGCTTAAGGACAGCAGGAAATGACATGGCTACACTTCTCTTTCTATACCGGAAGCTGCAAGTAGTGTTCAGTTATTTTATCAGTTTCAGTTTAATATCTTGGTTTTCACGCTGTTTTCTACGGATTATCTAGTTACAAAGTAATTTATACCATATTAAATGGTTTTCTTTAAGCTAATCACCCCTATCGCGAATAATATTTCCCCGGAATTATTTCCCATTCAGCAATTTGCTTTACATTGCTGACAAGGGAAATATTTCCATCGGAATTTATTCACGATACCCCTAAATTTAAACTGTTATGTTCTTCAGTAGAATGGATAGTGACCTATCTGTGTCAAGTGAAGAAGAAGCAGGGCCAAATAGAATGGATTCCAAGAAACGCAAAAAACTGGGACATTAAGAGATGTAATGAAGGTTTTGCGTGCGACCACCCATGAACTTGGATCTGACTGTAAATGTAAGCGTTTTCACTGCTTTTCAATAGTTCCTGAACCTGAGCGCCATAGAATCGTTCGAGAATTGAATGAGCTTGATAGCACAGACGTCCAAAATTGTTATCTAAGTGGCCTCATTGCCGTTCTTCCTGTGATGCGAAAACACCCGCGAGATGACAGAGATGTGGCAAAAAAACCCAAGTCGGCTTAGTTTTGCTTATCGTGTCCGTGTAAAATTCGAAAAATACTACTGACGTTCCAGTTTGCTTTAAAGCGTTTGTGGCATTACACGGCATTACAGAGCGTCGTGTTTGATATGTAAGGGAATCCTTAGCTTCAACTGGGAAATCACCTATTGATATGTGCGGAAAACATGCAACAAGACCTCATAGGCTTTCCGATGAGAGGAAGGAGAAAGTGATTGCGTTCATTAAGAATCTTAAAGGCCGCAAATCGCACTTCTTCCTCAAAGATTCAAAGAAAATGTACCTTCCTGAAGAGCTTAACATTAAGTAAATTACACAAGATGTATGGTTAAAGAACCCCTGATCACCCGATTTCATATGAATCTTTCCGCCAAATATTTGAGAAGGATTTCAATATATCTTTCGGGTACCCGCGAAAAGATACTTGCAGTTCTTGCGATGCTTTAAAAGCAGAGATATATTTGATTAAGGAATCGTTAAAAAGTTCTGATGAAGAAGTGAAAAAGAAGGCTATTGAAGATCTACCAATAAAAACTCGTGAAAAGGAACTAAAGAAAAATAGTTTTAATTCAGTAAAATTCATATTTCCAATAAGGGGTAATTCCTATCGAGAATGCGACCGAGATATGAGTCTCGTTAATCAAAAAGCTTACACGGAGATACCAGAAGACTGGAGGAACGAATTGAGTAGAAGCCGCACCAATCCCACACCATTTGAAGTAATTGACTGTGGAGAAAATTTTGATTTTCAAAATTGGACTGAGTTTTTAGCGCCCCTTTATACTCCAAAGTGTCCTTTCCCAACACGACCGATTAGAGTGCTCAAGATTAGTCATGAGGATGCCAGAATGATCTTACACAAATCCAATTACAAGGGGGCATATTTACAACAGCTCTTCGATTGTAAAGAAAGATCCAAAGAGAAAAAATAAACGGGAACAAGAGGAATCGTTAAACTCTACAACAGTCGCATTCCCATTAAAAAGTCGAAGTGGACGGTCGGACTTACCAGTTACCACACCTTACTTCATTTCTTGAGAGACAAGAGTCCAAAGATTTTTACAAAAATTTAACGTTTGTTAATGAAAATCAAGAAAGCGACGATGAATTTGTTGATGACGCACCGATGGACTCTTGATTACCAGTCAAAAATTAAATGGAAGAATGACATAAGTCACATTAATTAATTGTTTCGATCATTGTTTAAGGTTTATTAATTCATGAAATAAATATGTATACACGGTTTCTAATTGAGAACATTTCCTTTAAAATGTTTTTTTTTTTCTAATTAATTTTCGTTTGAATTTCGCACTTTATTAGTAACAAATATTTTTGTTTTTTTTTCGAAATCGATCTGAGTGGACTTAAGCCATTTTTGCTCTGGACAAGTACTAACTTTACGTTGGTACCGAGTATCAGAGTACCTGATCCAGAAGGCATCAGCTTAGCACTCATGTGAAGATATCGACCGTAAGGTAGGTGGAGATTGCTTTGCCTGTGACATTTTGGATACGCTGCCCGTTAAACTGAGACAATATTCTGCAGCTTCTGTTTGCAATATTAGTATAATTATAAATGATATAGCCGGGCTCAGTGATGTCATTTTGAGGGATTTTCTGCGAATTTTAATATGTTCGAGGGATAAAGGGACATTTTAGCTATTAAAGGGATTTTCTTTCATAGTAACAAATTTCATATAATAACGATTTTCAAACACTAGTCAACCGAACCCTTAGTCGGCTCTCACATTGAGGCAACAATCAATAAGCAACTGGCAATAGGAAACACGCAAAATTATCGCTCACAATTATTTTACATTGAATTAAATTAGAGGTCTCACCAGTGTTCCCATGTTGAGGCGAAAATCGCCATTTTTGCCGATTTTAAGACGAAAGGGGAAAAAAAGGGGACGAGGATAAAAACGGGGAAACAAATCCAAAAATGGGAAAAATCTTAAAATCCTATCAAAAACAGTTTGTAAGCGAATTTTTTAGAATGAATAATTAATGTTAACAACCTACAAAAACAACCATGCTCAAGAAACGTGCCCATGCAACATCTCACTTTTTTTTGTTTGGTTTCTGAATGCATTCATTCTTTTGACATTTCATTAAACTATTACCATGGCCTGGCCATACACTCCTTACCATGAACGTCGTGTCAGAGACAGATAGATTTTGAGTGAGTATAGAAAGGAGATAGGAAGATCATACAGAAAATGGACCAAAAATCCACTTTCAGAAATAATTCTCGCATGGGCATGACATGACGCATGAAGGTTCTTTTTCGAAACCATAGCGCTTTCGATACAAATCTTCCTTTGCTATTTGCGTTGGTAGAGTGAGGACGTAAAAAGCGGGTGTCCGCTTCGGCTTTACCATAAATTTTTGTATTTTCGATTTCATTATTCCTGTCAAACTTCATTTCATTGCAATGAGGCGTTGTTTTTGAGTATAGCCAAGTCGTTCATGTGAATGAAAGTCATGTCCGTGTAATGGGCCACACATCCCTTCCTATAAAATTCGTTTTGGCCGAGACGGTTAAGTGAGTGAAAAGAGAGACGCGATTTTCTCAACTAACCTAAAAATCTACCCGTCTCGCCCGACACGACTTCCATGGGAAGGCATGCGTGGCCCATCACATAGTGTGTCCTTTCACTATGTCTAGATTCAAAATATTACGCGCATTTCTAGAAAACGGCGGCACAACTTAATGGGTAGCTAAGTGAAAATAATTCTCATTTTATTTAGGATAATATACCTATATATATAAAGCTGGCTACGCAAAGATGTTTTTCTTCGGGGACAGATAGGGATTTTTTTGTTTTTCAGAGGGGAAAAAAGTAATTTTGGTGTTAAGAAAAGGGGATTTTTTTTCTTAAGACCTGGGAACCCTGGGTCTCACATCAAAGCTACTAAATATCGTTCGAACGAAAATGTTGATTGCTTATTGGCAGTTGCTATAGCAACTATAGTTGCTTATTGCTTGTTGCCTCAATCTGAGAGCCGCCTTAGGTTAAGACAAAACTTTCTAGTGATAAAGCAGCCATCTTTTATTATTTTTTGTTAAGAAATAGTATAGATATATCTACGAGTATGTAAAGTCAGAAAAAAATGAAGTCATTAAATGTTATTTTTGTTTGAAATGTGTTTCTTTTATTTTCTTGATTTTTTTTTTGTTAGAGGGGCGGGGTATTATTTTTGTTAGAATACCCCCCTAGTATTCTAACAAAAAGGGATAAAGTCCATCGAAAAGGGATTTTTTAACGGTTGATCTGGGATATTCCATCATAATCTTCTGGCAACACTGGCCGGGCTGCACTTTCTAACACTCTACTCCAAAAACGAGCAGCATTAATATCGAGACGAGAAACAACAGTTCGCATTCGCATTACACCAAAGTAGTAGCATTGAGGACGATCTAGATAGTACTGGTCTATTAAACCAACCAATGCAATGGTTGATTGATAAATTAATTATAACACGATTCTCCTTCCCCTCCTTCCTGTTTCCTCAAGCAAAAAGCTTTTATGGAAGGAGCTGTTTCCAGCAGTCCATCACCTTCCACGGAGGTTGTTTCCTGCCGTTTTTTTTTTTTTTTTTTTTTTTTTCGAGTGATTTTTGGTCCCATACCCATTTGCGTTGACGCGATTTGGAGTAGGAGATTCAACAGCAAATACTACGAAGAAGAATAGGACATGGATGGGTATCCTGCTTCAAACGTACAGGAATTCTATATCTACAGTGTAGAAATTAAATTGATAATGCAAATGCTTTCTTAGACTACTAGACGAACGAAAAAACTAATAATATGAACTCAAAATGAATTCTTCGTTTTCACTATAACTACTGCTATAGTGCTAGGTATAGGTATGTCTTCTCGTCGTGGATATCTACATTTTTGCGAATGAAATGTGATTGCAAAAGGACTTGTAAGTGGAGCTACAAGCAGGGGCGTAGCGAGGGTTTGAGCCGTGGGGGGGTGACTTTCATTGAAATGCCGTCTTATTTCAGGAACTTGCCGACTGTATAGAAATCATAAAAATCGGCCCAGTGGTTATCGAGTTATATCTAACGTCAACGAGTTTCACTCCATAGAAGATGTTTTTTGTATGGGAGGCGCCACGCCCCTTTGTCCAATTTTGACCAATCTTAACAGGAACACCCCTGGGCTAATACCTAAAAGACCATTCACATAAGAGCGACCAACTACATACGATCGAACGACTATTCGCAAGCTTTGACAGTCCGTTCACATGAACACTTTTATAGGTCGCGGCAGTTCGCGAATTTCAGCCATCAGTTTTTACCCACAATGTCTAGTTTGAGGTTAAGTTCGAACGAATGTTTAATTCGCTAGTTTGTGGAACGCGTATTAAATGATGTGGATTGCCAGTAAACTTTGACAAATCGCGCGGCAAAAAGTTTGGAATTCGAAATTTCGTTATTTAAACTGTTTATTTCCTTAATACATTTTTATGGGATAATTAATTTTCCTCCTCTTTGCCCAAACACACGTTTGCCGCGAATTGTTAAAGTTCGCATTCCACATCAATAAGCCGCGAACTTGCGAATAACACATTCCTTCGAATTTAACCTCAAATTAGAAAAGCCAACCGTCCTTTTTAAAATCGAATCGAAACTCGATAAATTTTAAAGATTTCAGTCGGCAAAATTCACCGATGCCGGCCGTTTTTTAAAATCGAATCTAAACTCGCTAAATTTTAAGGATTTCAGTCGGCAAATTCACCGATGCCGACAGTCCTTTTTAAAATCGAATCTAAACTCGCTAAATTTTAAGGATTTCAATCGGCAAATTCACCGATGCCGGCCGTTTTTTAAAATCGAATCTAAACTCGCAAAATTTTAAGGATTTCAGTCGGCAAATTCACCGATGCCGACAGTCCTTTTTAAAATCGAATCTAAACTCGCTAAATTTTAAGGATTTCAATCGGCACCGCCCCACGCCCTCCCCCCCCCCCCCCCCCCTCGGTATGCTCTGTTCCCGCTATATCCGTCTGACCTGTGAGACCCAGCCACGAGTCAAAAGAGCTCAGCATTGCGACCGAAGCAGCCTGGTTATGTCTGAACCAGCAACCTATTCTAGGCTAAAGAGTAATGAACTCTAGTGTTATCGGTCTCCACTACGACACCAGCTCTTGGGTCTGCATTAGTGTTAAGGCTATCCGTGAATGTTAGTACATGCCGATACAGGGTCAGACTCTGGCTGAAAACATTCCTTAACGCAAGGAAAGTCGACTCTAAATTTTCACAGCAGCCGAAGTCATTGCATATGAGGCGCGTATTCATGGAACCAGGGTCGTAGGATAAGTGTCGCGCAATTTCATTGAAACTCCATTTCATATATCAAGCGCATATCCAATTCAAAATGTTGTAGCGCATCAGGCTTATAGGATTTACCACGCTGCCAGGTAGTTATGCATGGTGCATCTGCTACAGGCGATCTTTCTCATGTGAAATTACCCAACAATTTGTACATATTTTGGAATTTCATTTCGCAAAGTTCCAAAACTTGTTGCTTTTAAAATACAAATAATTTATTGTAAACCCCAGTATCTATCCTGCTCGCGCTAAATTTTATCTCCCATACAAAAATGTCTACAGAGATAAAATTTAACGAGGCAATTTAGCAAAGCAGTATCCTGTACCGCACGCTAAATTCTTATTTTTTATCAAAATACAGGTGGCAATAATATATGGGTGTGTGTCCTATCTATATCCTGTACAACGAATTTAGCGAGCATTTATCTGTGCTATGGAGAGAAGTGCGATCGCTAAAATTTAGCGCGAGCAGGAGGTTGCTACTATCCGATGGAGCACTCAGACACAACTACTGGTCCATTGTACTGCCAAACAGACACCTTACTTTACTGTACTTAGTTTTTCCCGTGCTGAGTAGGAGCTTCAGTGATGAAGAGCTTAGATGTTCGGCACTCACCACGTCAGCCCCAAAGATCCGCCACCTGATGCGAGCAAAGGCAGGCCAACTACAGGCGAAGTGTTCCGCTGTATCGTCCTCTCCACAAGCAGGACAGATGGTGGTGTCGCTCAAGCCCAATACATTTAAGTGTTTGGCAAAAGCTGGCGAGCCCATCCGCGATCTTGACCGTGTTTAGCCTACCGATCAAGTTCAGAGAAAGCTTGAGTTCTAGCACTAACTTGGACGAGGTAAGAGGGTTGAGCAGCGCTTTTAGTGCAGCTTGGCTATCACTGGAAACGCATATACTTCTAGCCCTCCACCTATTTGTCACAATATAGAGCATAACAATAAGGATAGCGAAAATCGCCGCCTGGAAGACCTAAGGGGTAGTGTAGTCTAATGTCCTCGCTTTCCACGAAGACTCCAGAACAAGACCCCTATCCGGTTTTAGAGCTGTCCGTGAATACACGATGGCATTCTTTCCCTGGCTCATAGTCAGGCCGAAGCCATTCCGTTGCCTGAGGAAAGTTGACGTGGTAGTTTTGTCGCAGTAGGATTTCTGGTGTGGGTGTCATTGCATCAGACGGCATACCCAAAAGCCACCTCTCTTTAACCGGGAGATGGATTTCAGCGTACACCCCATGATAAAAAATATCAAGGGGGGGAGGTTCATCATAGCATCTAGATCAGAGCTAGGGAAGGCCCCTGTGCAGCCAAGGCAAACCGTTCTTTGGAGTTTGGCGAAAGAGGCATTAACACATTTCTGCGAAAGCCTGTTCCACCACACAACCGATGCATATGAGAGATGTGGTCTTACCATTGCCGTATATATCCAAGGACCCTGCGCGAGCAGGATACTGGGCTTTGAATATCATTAAATTGTTGTGGTGCGTTCGAACGAATGTTTGACAAGAGTTGGGGGTGGTTACTATCAAAGGGTATGTGATGGTTTCTTTGGCGGCTGTGTCTGCAAATTCGTTACCCTTAATTTCGACCCATGCTAAAGATAGATTCGCGTTAGAGTTGAGACTTATTCAATCCATTTCGTTGTCCTTTTAAAATGCTTCAATTGTTAGTGAAAATAATCGTTTTCTCTGACTAAGACTGGGCGATAAAAATCCCTTTTTCGACAGCCGTTAGCTCAGCTGTGTAACTGCCGGCTAGTTTCGAAAGGACTCCTCTTTCGATGATGTTGGTTTCTCCGTCTTTGTTAAGTTCAATCACAGCATATGTAGTAGGTATTATTATCTTCGCACGAGCCGTTGGTGTATAAAAATCGGACTGCGTTTGAAGAACCAATCGTTTCCAGGTGTAGAGCTTTAAATAGTGTATCCGGTGTTTCGTTTTTCCTTTATATTTCCAAACTCGCGTTAATTTTTAGTGAATTCCTTCTCCATGGTGGAGGGGGATTAAAGTCAGTTTTTGAATAGGTGTTTCTTTTTCATACTCCACATGTAAACCATCATACCATATTGAAGGGTGCCTTCCAAGAGTGTTCTCCTTATTTGGAGGGCAGTTTCAAGGTGTGGCCCCTTTCGGCGTGAACATATCATCCTCCAAGCATTATTTCGTAATTTTAGCTGGTTTGAGACATTGTTAAAGTGTAAATCCCATTTGAGATTCCGCTGAACCAAACTCCCAGTATTTTGAGTTTTCTCTGAGGGGTAATTGATAAACCACGAAGGACCGGCGACGTTGTACATTTTCTTTTTCTACAGACGTGGAGAGCTTCTATTTTGGTTGGTGGTACCACCGCCCCTCTTTCTTGTGCCCAACTAAAGATGACTGAGACTGCTACTTCTAGGTTTACCAAACTTGAATCCCCTGAAGCTAAAGCATACATGTTATCAGCATCAATTCCTTTGAAATCCAGGTTATATCTTGTAGCGGAAAGTTTGGTAAGTAGTGAGTCAATGTAGGCGTTGTATATCCACTGATAGTGGCGAGCCTTGTGAAATACACAGTTTTCAAGCTTAATTGAGGACGAGTTATAACCGTCAACGAACGCGAAATGTTCTTCCCGATAAAATGGATTGAACTACTTTAAGGATATTTTTTGGGATTCCCCATTAATTCAGCTGGTTAATAGCTGGGGAAACCAGGACTCGATCAAAAGCTTTTTCTAGATCCCATGACATGAGGTGGTCTTATGTAATTTGTGGTTTGAGGTGCCGCTTATGGAGAAGCCCTCTGTCTCTGCTGAGAGACAGAGACAGAGTTTTTCCAAGTGTTTCTGGTTGGTCACCCAAACCGTCTTACTATACAGCCGTTCACAAGAAATGCTTAAAATTCCGCTGTCTGTAGGACATACCACCTCCTTCTTGCAGGTTTGTTTTTTAAATGTTCTTTTTTCAGTGCAGCTCCCGATCAGGACCCAATTTTAAGACCAAGTAATTAGAGTTTAAGAGGGAGGTTTAGGAGGGGGTATGTAGCGAGAAGCTTAGAGTAGACTTACTTTTTCCACTTCTCCATGAGTATGTAATGTAGGTATGTGATACACGGCCCCATCTGCTCGAAAAACTATTCGAAAATTGGACCCAGAAGTATAGCATCAAATTCTATGTTTCTTATAAAATCATTACCATGTTGTGCTTTTTTTTTAATTTAATGTTCTCTACCTCTAAAAAACACACACACACCACCCAAACATTAATTTATTTAATCCCAAAATAAGCGCCTTAAACTGATTGAAGGTCCTGTCGAACGACACTCTATGAATACATATTATTTGAATGCAATTTTTACCTCTGCAATGGGAACTTCTCCCTTATCCATCGGGGGTCGTCATTTGTAATGCGGATTAAATTAGTTTGATTTATGTTAATTATTGTCCAGCATTTACAATTGGAATTTTAGATAATGGTCCTCCATGTGTGTGTTCAATAAATGACATTTTTAATTCAACTCGCACTTTTAAACGTAGGTACAAATGGGGTTGCTCTACCTACACATTGACATATTGGTAGCAGGTAAAGTTGTTCACCGGACGGACACACCGGTGTGCTTGAGAGTCCCAAGGCTTGACGCGACAATGCGTGTACCGTGTGCGGTTTAACCCAATTGTATTTATATTAATAAATGCACAAACGAGCCGATGAATTATTATTAATTTAATCCTCTGGGCGTTAATTATGAAATGACATTTAAACATTATTGTTCACCGTCTGTACCACTTGCCGGCTCTTGTGCATTTCAATACCGCACGGATTGGTATTCGGCCAAATGTACATCTGGTACTGACGTTCCGTATTCGCTGATCACTGAGCCACCCTTCAAGTGGGGGTTTCGTATTACATACATAATGTATGTGGGAAACCAACATTACCGAATGCGATGGTCCTTTTGGCTCGTGGGAGACAATCATGATCGTGTAATTTGCCATTTGAAATACGAGTAATATGCTAATGGGAAAGCTAGACTGGACATCGAAAATATAATACCTGTACATGACATGTGATATGGCACTCATTAATGTGGTGTAGAGTTCAATGAATGAATATTGTGTCAACACTTCCAAAACACATCCGGGGTTGGAGTGGACTAGCCAATTATTGTATTTTTAATGATTCGTCATTTGAACCTTCAATTAGCTACTCAAAAATCAGATTCGCATCATTTGTCCTACAATGGCATGTATTCTATTTAATTGACAATAATCTGACTAATAGCCCATGCCGGTGCTTTCATACACCCTGAGCCGTATAAGAACACAACTAGCACATCATTTGCTAATAGTTGCATCAATTCACCATGAAGACAACTTTAGTTTTTGGAGGCTTAATAGCTTTGTTTGTGGTACGCCTCGGAAATTGATTTTATTGCAATAAATTTGTTAATAATTTTGTATGTTTAGGCTTTCCAAGTCGGCTCAGCTTTAACGCCAACCATAATTAAGAGATGCATTAACTCTACTCAGGTTCCGGCTGTAGACTTGGCACTTTTCTATGGCACAGACTATATTATTGTCTCAACACCAGTCAAGTGTTATGTTGCTTGCACTTTTGAGTCAGCCGGATTCATAACAGGTGGTGTAATAAATGACGATTTGCTTATGATGACCAAAAATCCACGTGAAGCTGCAAGGTTTAGAACACTCATGGACCTCTGCAGCAATCCCGATATTGAAGGTGAGTGTGAGGCCAATTATCAAGCGGTTCAGTGTTGGTTAACCCAAGGAAAGCTGAGGCCTAAGCAAGCCGATCAGCAATGAAACTCGTTTAAATGTGAATACGGATTTATGATTTTTAATATATCGACTTATGTTATGTAAAAGCATGGGGTATAAACTACCTGTAGGTATGTGTCCGTGTTTTTCTGCTACTTAACAGTGAATTCCTGGTTGGTGCGGGTTTTGTTTGCCCCCCTTTATAGCTGTTATAGCTGTATAGCGGAGATGTAGGAGTCTTTCGAATTCATCGACAAAGAATCACAAAGAAAATTGACAAAGGAGTAGGTACTCCCTTTCGCAGTGACATTTAGACCCGTCATAATTTGTTGCCTTGATAATAGCTTTTGTTTTGTCTGATATCTTGAGGAGGTAATCGGTATTAGTGCAGGATTAGGGCAGGAGAAAATCTGCGGGGAAATAAGTCCCCGGGAACTAAGTCTTAGTTCCCGGGGACTTATTTCCCTGCACCTCTTAGAAGCGTTAGAATCGTTCTTACGGACGCTTCTTTTTGACCAATGGAAAGCCACATTACTTAAAGGGCTCCCAAACCAAGATAAGTCTGTGATGCCTGAGACACTGCAGTCTTCTATCTTCGGCGATCGCAGACAAGTTGCCTGCCGATCAAGTGCTCCGCCATTCGCGAAAACGAGGTCTTCAAAATGGAAGAAGCTGTTTCGGCATAGTTAACAGCTACATACTCACCATATATAATGCTCATTTGAGTTCAAACATTGAATCTAGCTGAATTGGTGAAGGGGCTTATGAGATAGGAAGTATCTCATGCGATATATAAAGTTGGAAATTATTTGATCGAACTTTTCAGCTTGCGGCGCAAAATTCAAACGGTTAGGCGGACGGAATAGCGAAAATCCGATTTGCAAGTGTCTCCAAAGAAAGCGCAATCCTAGGCCTCTGCCGATAATGAAACTGATGGGGCAGTAATATACCGGTCAACAAAGTATGAATATAGTCAAAGCGGTTGTGAACGACTGCAATCCTATAAAGGGCTTCCTGGGGATTGGGACAGGAGACCCCATAAAGTATGAATCAGAATCAAATTCTGAATCGATTTAGCCATGTCCGTCTGTCTGTCCGTCTGTCTGCCTGTCAGTCTGTCTGTTGAAAACACGATAGCGTCCAAACGAATCGACCTAGATAAATTAAATGTTGTTCTTTTTACCCTCGTCAGGTTGGTATTGAAAATGGGCTATGTCGGTAAAGTAGTTCTGGTACCTCCCATACAAAACCAATATTAAACCCATGTGTCTCTCTGTCTGTTGAAAATACGATACTTAGCGTATTTACCGTCGTCAGGTTGGTATTGAAAATGGGTAATGTCGGTCAAGTAGGACTGGTATCGCCCATATAAAGGCAATAATTACAATTCGAATTCACTAATTCACATTGCAAACATTCTGCATGAGAACCATCCCATCTCAATTTCGTCAAAAAGGAGGGTTTTCCTTCCAAATTTTTCCAAAAAGGAGGTTTTTTTTCTCCAAAAGGAGGGTGAAACAAGGATTAATATAATTAATGATGAGGAACATTTTTAAATTAAATTGCAATTGAAAAAAACTGAATACGAAATACATTGTCTGTATCTTATTCTTCCTCAAATTCATCTTCGTCAAAAGTTTGTTTGTCACTAGCCACATTATATTTTGTTCTCAATGACATTTGGCGAAGCGTATCTGGCCGCGAATTGATAAACAAATATACATATTATGTAATTCCAGGCACGACATATTCACATTGCTTTTTAAGCCCGTATGTAAATTGCGCTAAATAATTATCCTCAGATAATTTTCAGACACTATTGTGGTGGAGAACGACTTTTCAGCTGTCAAAAAAGTATCCTGCTCCGGGAGCAAAGTAATAAAATTAGTCTTATAATATTAGGCTAATTTGTTGACGTTTTTTTTTTTTTTTTTGACTTGAATGTAACACTGAATTTCAATCAATTCTAAATTTCTATTTTAAGATTGGAGTTGGGTAAACGTCTATTTTCAACATCTAATTTCATAAGTTCCAAATTTGAATTGATTTTTCGTTGAAAAAATTCATATTAAAATTTCGAGGAAAGGAGAGTGATTGGAGGGTAAATGGAGGATTTAGGGCTAGAAAGGAGGTTTGGAGGTTTTGAAATTTTTTGTTTAAAAAAGGAGAGATGGGATGGTTATGCACGACTTACATGCAGTAGAGGGTATTAAAGCATCGTCTAAGGTAAATCAACAGTAGTACGATGCAATCTCACTCAGCTCGTTTATGACTTACTTACTTACTTAGATGGCGCTACAGTCCGGGGTGGACCTGGGCCTCAACCAACACGCCTCTCCAGTTAGCACGATTTTTGGCTAACCGCCTCCAGTTGCGCACTCCAAGTTGGTTGAGGTCCCCTTCCACTTGTGCGCGCCACCTAAGACGAGGTCTTCCTCTACTGCGTTGTCCCTCCGGGTTGGAATCGAAGACTCTTCGGGCCGGAGCGTTGGTGTCCATTCGCTCTACATGTCCTAGCCATCTAAGTCGACTGATACGCACTTTTCTGACCAGGTCTATGTCGCTGTACAGCTCGTAGAGTTCGCTGTTAAATCTTCTCCTCCAAAGCCCGTCAACGCAAACGGGACCGAAAATCACTCGAAGAATTTTGCGTTCGAAACGACCAAGAAGATCTTAATCCGCCTTTGTTAACGTCCATGCTTCTGCGCCATAGAGTAGGACTGGGATGATGAGGGTCTTATATAGAGTCTCCTTAGTGTTTCTTGACAAGGCCTTACTAGTCAGTTGCCTTCTTATGCCAAAGAAACCGGTTGGCAAGTGTAACTCTTCGTTTGATTTCTGCTGTGGTGTCATTATCAGAGTTTATAGCGGAGCCGAGGTAGATAAAGTCCCTAACCACCTCAAAGTTATAGCTGTCTATCGTGACGTTCTGTCCGATTCGCCGATGTTGTGTGTCCCTTCTTGTTGACAGCATGTATACTTTGTTTTGCCCTCATTCACCACTAAACCCATTTTTGCCGCTTCTGTGCTAATACTTGCAAACGCACCAGTAACAGCTCGCTGCGTTCTGCCAATTATGTCAATGTCGTCAGCGTATGCAAGTAGTTGCACAGACTTTTGGAAAATTGTGCCCCTGGTGTTGGCTTGCGAGTTTCGCACAATTTTCTCAAGTATGATGTTGAAAAAGTCACATGACAGCGCATCACCTTGTCTAAATCCTTTTTTGACATCAAAGGTCTCGGTGAGATTATTTCCGACCTTTACGGAGCAGCGAGCGTTCTCCATCGTCATTCTGCACAATCTGACAAGTTTGGCAGGGATGCCAAAACTAGACATGGCTCTGTATAGCTCGTCTCTATAAATGCTGTCATATGCGGCTTTAAAATCGATAAATAGATGGTGAGTATCGATTTGGACTTCTTGGGTTTTCTCCAGGATCTGCCGTAGTGTGAGTATTTGGTCGGTTGTGGACTTACCGGGCCTAAAACCACACTGATAGGGACCAATCAGCTCGTTGACAAATGGTTTCAGGCGCTCACACAGTACCGCAGATATGATCTTATAGGCGATGTTGAGGAGACTGATGCCTCTATAATTGGCGCAGTTTAGAGGGTCTCCTTTCTTGTAGATCGGGCAAACGATGCTGAGGTTCCAATCATCAGGCATACTTTCCTCTGACCAAATTTTAGAAACGAGTTGGTGTATGCTCTCTACCAAGTCATCTCCCGCTGCCTTAAAAAGCTCGGCCGGTAAACCGTCCGGTCCTGCAGCTTTGTTGGACTTCAGCTTAGATATTGCTATCCTTACCTCATTTTGGTCAGGTGGACGGAAGTCTTGGCTTTCATCGCCCAGGTTGAATGGTTCATTCTGCCTGACAGCGGAATATGTGTCGTCTTCGCCGTTTAACAGTCTGCAGAAATGGTTTTTCCATGTCCTCAGCACCGACTGTGACTCCACTACAAGGTTTCCTTGTTCGTCTCTACAGGTCTCTGTTCGGGTCTTGTTCCCGTGACACGTTCTTTTTACCTTTTGGTAAAACTTCCGAACATTGTTCCTGGAGTAACACCTCTCTATTTCCTCGATCGCGCGCTTCTCATGCTCTTTCTTTTTCCTCCGGAGAAGCCGGTGTTCTTCCCTCCTTTTTTGCTCGTAGAGCTCACGAGCTGCTCTCGTCCTTCTCTGCAGCGCCGCTTTGTAGGCCAGTTGCTTCGCTGCATGTGCTTGCCGGCACTCTTCATCAAACCAAGGGTTTCGTGGTGGTGGTCGGGTGAAACCGAGCACATCAGTTGCGGCTTTTCTGACGGCTTCTTGGCATCGATGCCACTGGTCTTCAGCACTTGATGAAGGCTGCAAAGGACTTCTCGAGAGGTTGAGGGAGACGCGATCGGCAAAAGTTCTGGCGGTTTGTTGCGTTTGTAGCCGTTCAACGTTGAATCTCCTCACAGTATTTCCTCGTTGTTGTGGTGTCTGGGATATCCGCATACGTACCTTGGCTACAACAAGGTAGTGATCCGAGTCTATGTTGGCCGCTCGGAAGGTTCGAACATCTAGAATACTGGAGGAGTGCCTTGCGTCGATCGCAACATGGTCAATTTGATTGACCGTTTGATGGTCTGGTGACCGCCATGTTCCTTTGTGAATATTGAGGTGAGGAAACCGTGTGCTAGCTATAGTAACATTACGTCCCGCAGCAAAGTCAATTAGCCTAAGTCCGTTTCCAGACGTGTTGTCGTGTAGGCTGTACTTCCCGATTGTACTACCAAAGATGTCCTCCTTTCCTATTTTGGCGTTAAAATCACCCAAGATGATTTTAACGTCATACTTAGGACATTGCTCATATGTTTTGTCGAGGAGCTCGTAGAAACATTCTTTGGTAGCATCGTCTTTATCTTCGGTAGGGGCGTGAGCGCATATCAGGCTGATGTTGGCGAATTTAGCCTTGATGCGGATAGTTGTAAGGCGTTCACTAACGTGTCGAAAGCTCAAGACTTCTTGCCTAAGTCTGCCGCTTACAACGAATCCGCATCCAAATAGACGCTGCTTCTGTTCTCTGTAGCAATCACCGTAGTAGATGTCACAGTTTTTTATCCTTCTTTTGCCCGGCCCATCCCACCGCACCTCCTGGATGGCGGTGATATCTGCTTTGTAGCAGCTTAGGGCCTCGGCTGCACGCGGTCTGTTCATGGTTCGAACATTCCACGTGCAGATCCGAACGTCATTGTCCATATTTCGTTTTGCAGGGTCGTCAATAGTGAATCCGTCCTTATCCGAGGCTCTTGGTTGCTTCGTAACCATATTGCTTTTCCGTGGTTGGGTAGTTAACCCCACGCACAACCCCCAACCTGGAGGGCCAGGCCCTTTCTGTGACCCCTTGGACGAAAGGGGCCGGATAATCCGGAGTCAGTAACCCGCTTCGGGGATTTGAGTGCTGCCGTTGACCCATTAAGGGCTCTTCCGCCACCATCTCTATGGCTGGCCTCAGCTCCAAATACGTCGAAGTAGCCCATTAAGGTATCTGTCATGCCGACTGTTGACGTCACCGTTGATTCAATCGCGTGAATTCATCCGCCGTACGTCCTCTTTCTGAGGAGCTCATGTAAGACTTCTGAGACTCCTTCAGTCAGTCTTTCCGACAGAGCATTATAGTGTTGCTATTTTCTTCGTGTTCAACACTCGCGCTTATAAGTTTAGCAAGCCAAGCCCGGAAGGGCGAGGCCAGTACCCGGTGGTTACCACGCGGAGGTAAAATAAGCACAATTGATGTGTATGAAAAAGTTACAACAGCTGGGCACCGCCAAGTTGATGCCAGTCAGCGCCTACCCGATTCATACACACCCAACCACCTCGTTTATGAGCCAAAGAAAATTCCAGACAATCCATCAAATTACGGGAACACTCTCAATCTGTTTCTCACAACAGAGCCAGATAATTATAAAATTAAAATATCCGCTCCCTTAAGGAATTCGGATCATGCTCTAATATCTGCTGTCCTCTCTATACCAACACCAATAGGAGCCAACCATTATCGCCATCGTTCGATTTGGAATTATAGTAAATCTTACTAGGACGAGCTGCGTAATTTCTTCGCTTCGTTGCCATTGGCTGATATGTGCTTTAGAGATACCGATGTCAATATGTGCGCAGAAGCCGTAACCGAAATGATTTTACTCGGTATGGAACTTTATATTCGACATTGCATCAAAAAAACTAGCTTCAAATAAACCCTGGTTTAACAAAGAATGCAAGCGAATTACCGCAGCGAAAAACAAGGCTTTCCGTGAATGGCGCTCAAACCCTTCGGAGCAAAAAAGATCTTTTCGCTAGCATGTTTTCAGAGAATTCCACCCTAGGGCTAGCCTTCTGCACAACTAAAGCCACCAAATATCCCGAGGGTGCAAACATTGATGGCAGAAGAGAAATTTCGGCCTCGAATAATTCAACGCATCCACAAAGAACTATAGATTACAATAAGGCAAGTAAAGGAAAAGGAAAATGTCGAAATAATCAAATATCTAAAAGGCCACCGATTAATAAGCGACAGGCAATACGGATTTCGGAGCCGTCGTTCCACTGGAGACCTGTTAAGCTACGTAACGCACTTATAGACACAAACAATTGAACAAGACGGCGAATCCAGAGCCGTTGCCTTGGACATAACAAAGGCATTTGACCGAGTCTGACATAGAGCCCTATTAGGCAAGTTAGCGTCTTATGGATTACCACAACAACTCTGCGGATGGATGCGAAATTTTTTTCTGGGAAGATCGATCCAAGTTGTTGTAGATGGTATATCATTTAATTCGTTTGCTATAAATGCAGGAGTGCCCCAAGGATCTATTCTTTCTCCAACTCTTTTTCTTCTCCACATCAACGATTTGCTTGGATCGACAAATTATAATATCTACAGCTTTGCTGATGACAGCACTCTTATATCCTCCATGTCGAACAGTGAGCCTGTGAATGCGGCTACACCACACAGTCAGAGATGTGAACAAATTAGTTCTCTAAATGATGATCTGGACAAAATCTTGAAGTAGGGAAAAGACAACTTGGTTGTATTTAATGCAAACATTTTCTAGGAAAAATGCTTCAACAGTTCCTCAGATCCAAATGGATGACCATTCAATCCATCCCAAGAACTCAATGCAACTTCTAGGAGTCACAGTCAATTCAGGAATAACATGGCAGGACCACATATATCCTATATCGCAAGATCGCCGTCCGCTAAGTTGAGCTACGTATTTAGGGCTACTTTAGCCCCAAGGAACTTCTCCTTCTCTACAAAGCACAAGTTAGTCCAGGCCTGGAATATTGTTCCCATATATTGAGCTCGGATCCAAACCGTTCACTTAACCTACTTGACAGCATACAGAGACGAACAGTTCGACTTATTGGAAACCCTTCACTCACATCGAATCTACAACCGTTGGTGCACAGAAGACAAAAAGGCTTGTTCTATAGGTACTTCCATGGTAGATGTTCCGAGGAACTCAAAGACATTATCCCTCGAAAAGAAACTTTTGGGCGCCCCACAAAACAGGCTACTAAAGCTAAGTACACACGATTGTCAGATCTTACAATATTGTCAAATCTGTCAGTGAAAATGTGTCCCAAATATCTTACAACCGTCTGAACTTATAATTTTGTCTTACAATAGGCGTATTTTTTTTGGAATCTATAGCTAGCTCACTTTTACTTTTACATGCAAAACTGGTATACTCACTTTTGGTTTTGTTATACTCACTTTTGGTTTTACATGCAAAACTATTATACACACCTTTGGTTTTGTTATACTCACTTCCCAAAAAAATACGCCTAATATTGTCAGAAATGTTATTGTCAGCCAAATGTAAGACATCCATCTGACAATGCAATTGTCAGGTTGCTGAAGATCGTCTGAACAAGTCTGAACACACAATTTTTATTATTGTCAGACAATTAGGACATTGTAAGATTCATTGGATATTGTCAGATGTCGCTGTTTATGGAAGCTGACAATAGCTTACAATTTGTTCATTGTCAACCAATATAACCAGTGGTTTACGTGCGAAATCGAAGTTAACTTTTATCTAACAGTCTTCTAGGCAGTTAAAATCTCGCAAGCATATTTTGTTCCATTATCTGTACTACAAAAAGCAACCCACAAGACTTTGAATTTATCCGACAATGTCTGACAACAGATCGTCCAATTTTTCATATTCAAATATCTTCCAATTGTGTGAACACCCAATTTTCACCCTGACAACTTTGTCAGAAATGTCATTGTCAGTCCATTGTAAGATGGATGCATCTGACAATGAAATTGTAAGACTTTAGGACAATATCTTACAACCAGTGTTGGGACTTGAGGGTAGGCAATTGTGGTGGTATATTGGGAAACCAAAAAGTGGTAGAAAGTGGTAGATTTTTAAAACGTACCATAAATGCTGCTATCATGCTATCATTACCCAAAATAGGATGGATGATTTTTTGCAAACATTCAGAACAAATTTTCTTGAGCTCTATAAACGTCACCTCACAAAGCATCACCGATTCTTTTTTTCCAAAGTTCAGTACCAGTACCAATTTTCCAGTGCACAAAAATCTAAAATTATTAAACCACTCGGTTTCTATTGTGTGGATGATGGAAAATAAGTCCTATAGTGCGTAGGTATTTGTTATTATATGCGTTATTGTTCCATTTTTTCCCATCTGAAAAAGTGGTAGATTTGGATTGCGGGTGGTAGAATTTTGGGTTGAGCAAAAAGTGGTAGAAATACCACTTAAGTGTTAGAAGTCCCATCACAGCTTACAACCGTTTGAACGCACAATTTTATATTGTAAGCTAGTTGGCTATTGTTAGCTCATTGTCAGTCATTGTCAGAGCATTGACAGATCTGACAATATTGTAAGATCTGACAATCGTGTGTACTTATGTCGTTTTCCATTGGGCAAAAAGAAGCGTCCGGGAGCGTCCGGAATCAAGAAAATCACTTCTGAAACCGTTCCATTGGCGCAAAAAATACTCTTCTGTTGATTCTGAGGAGAGAATTTCGCTTCTCGATTTGAAGTCAGAATCCACTCGAGGAGCACTTACACAAGTGCATTTTATGCATTTTATACAAGCCAGCTGGCAGCAGCCATACAGTAATTTTTGACGTTTCACCAATACGTGAGTGTGGTCAGCCAGAAGCAGTTTTGTTGTTCCATTGGATTACGGAATGAGTGAATCCCCGAGTGAAACCAATGGAAAACGACATTAGCTTAATGCTCATGACCATACAGTACAATTGGCAACCGCGAGGACATCAACTTTCCAAAACTCCTTCTGTTTACACGAGAAGCAAACTTTGGAACTCGCTTCCTGAGGACCAGAAGACTACAATTTGCAGCAATTTAAGCAAGCATCTCGGGGTCGGGGCGCTGATGAATCGTTATAAGTTCGCCTTTCCCGGGAGAAGTATTTAAAAAAAAATTTCATTACCTATCTTCGACTGTTGAAAAGAGAAGTTCAACATCTCAAATCTTGAAACAGAGATCAAAATTGTGATATACAGCGACGTAGAAGTGGAAAATCTGTATTTTTAAATCGAACATACCTAACCTTGTACTGTCAAACTTCAAAGTGGCGAACCTTTGACGTTAGTCATAATTTGAGTGACGAAAACAATTTTTATTTGCGTTTTTTTTATTAAAATTTACTTTTGTTACTCGAAAACATCGATAAATTACAGTTTAAATTAAGTATTTAAATTGGAAAATAAAGTGTACAATATAGGGTCTTCTCAGAATGGCTGGATCTGCGCTTCGAAGATTAATGGCTGAATACAAACGTATGAACTTTGCCATCATAACATTTCCATTATCATAATTCTGCATTAAATATCTAATCATTTGCATGTTTAGAGCTCACCATGGATCCACCAGAGGGAATTGTAGCAGGGCCAGTAAGCGAGGATAACATATTCGAATGGGAAGCGCTGATAGCGTAAGTATTCATCTAACATATGCGTGTACTATGAGTGCAACTCGTCAATATTTCACAGTGGCCCAGAAGGAACTTGCTTCGAAGGTGGTGTGTTTCCAGCAAAATTAATATTTCCTCCAGACTATCCCCTAAGCCCGCCAAAAATGAAATTTACTTGCGAAATGTTTCACCCTAATAGTAAGTTGTTGGCTGACTATGATACATTCATTTCCACATCTAATGTTTCAAACAGTATTTCCAGATGGACGCGTATGTATTTCAATTCTTCATGCGCCTGGCGATGATCCCATGGGATATGAACTCTCCGCTGAACGCTGGAGTCCGGTACAAAGTGTTGAAAAAATTCTACTAAGTGTTGTTTCCATGTTAGCCGGTAAGTGATCCAACTACAACCGATGACAAGTTAATTATAACGAAAATACCATTTACAGAGCCCAACGACGAATCAGGAGCAAATGTCGATGCATCAATCATGTGGCGCGAACATAGAGAAAAATTCAATGAAATAGCCAGACGATTAGTTCGAAAGTCCTTAGGTCTACCCACATAAAAAAGGAGACCGCAGGAATCCAGTGGCGTGTTATTTCCTTAGTTTCTTGTAAACATACAACTGCTAGACTAACTTTTTTTCGTTTCCGATCAAATACTTTTACAAATTATTGTTTTTTTTTTTGTCCTTAACGCCATCATGTAACACGTTATAGAACAGCTCTTCATTAGCACTTAGTATTTGTACTTTTTAAGTTTGGGATATTGAAGAGAAAGCAATCTTAAAATGTTTAATAAAAGATAACATTAAAATGGATTAGGATTATATTGGATGTGGTTTAAGTGGTTTGTCTTTGTGGCCAGATGGTCTTCACTTTTAAATCTCTTGATACGAAGATTGTTTCGTTGAATTGAAATTAATTTTAATCTCACTTTTGCTGGTTTTGAGGATGGGGCTATAGAAGTTGATGCTAGGCAATTAACTGGGGGCTTATTCCCAAATGCGCGGCGGATCGCTTTTCATGGCGGATTGGTATTTTTGTATTTCCAAAAGCGATTCGATCCATTCGTCACAAGAATTTAGTTTATTTTTTATCCACAATAAATCCGCCAGCAATCCGTCACCTAAATAGCTATCGCTTTTGAATGGATCGAATCGCTTTTTGGAAATACAAAAATACCAATCCGCCATGAAAAGCGATCCGCCGCGCATTTGGGAATAAGCCCCCGGAACTGTATCAACTGTGGATTTCTAACCAAAACATTTATTATATTTTAGAATTTAGAGTACACAGGTACCTACGTTTTGTGCGTCGTATCGTCTCGTATTAAGATTAATAGAACAAGAATATAACTTCTTGAAAACATTGTTGGCATTCAGTATTACAATTAAGTTCAGTCATCTGGTAGACGTTCTCAGAGGAACTATAGTCTGCATACGTGGCAGGTGATTAGCGGTTTGAAACTCGTGTGAGCTAGGAATGTTGTATGTCTCCATACCATACCGTTGTTAGTTGTTTTTATGTTAAGGAGTTCTACTACTACTGGAATAACTTATTAAAGAAAAGAAGGCAAATAAGAATGCTACAAAGGAACAAAGGCGAAGAAACTCGAGAGAATGCCAATAAACAAAAAACACCTCGTAACAGCAACAACAACGTATTGCGGTTGGTCTTTTCCTCCTATTTCACCAGTTGGCGGACTTGTACTTATGAAAGATTGACCTTATAGAGACTATGACTATACCGTGTCCGGTAACAGTTGAAAAAAGAATGAAGATCTTGGAACATCTCTGAGTCAAAACTTTGTGACTCCTATAAACTGTTTGAAACTAGTAATCAGAATCAAGGTCAAGGAAGCACTATGAAGAAATCCAGAGATGGATAGTAGTAGAGAGATAAAAAGGGGCCCGATATGGTAGTCTGATTCGAACATCTCTCAAATTAATAAAGATCTATTTCAAATACCAAACCATCGCGTATGCCAGAAATTCTTTACAAGGACCATAGCCATTTAAATAAGTTTACCTTGCTGTTGGAAGATGATCCACAGTACCTATATTAATCAGGAGGGTCGAGAACAGAAACCTCTTTGTTTGCGATCGAACGGTTTTTTATTTCTCTGATATAATTCTAATTAGCGGGCGCAGTGACTCAGTGGTTAGTGTGTTGGACTACTGTGCGAGATGTTTCAGGTTCGATCCCCGGAAAAACACAAATTACATCTTACAAATATCCGAGAGTATAACTGCCCTGAAAAAGCTTCTCAATTCAGCCGTTCGGACTCGGAAATTGTAGGTCCCTTCCATTCGTCCCGAAAATAAAAACACAAACTAATGGTTGTGAAAAGCTAGGCCTAGGGTGTCTACACGCCTGTTGCGCCATCTATTTATCTATTTATTTATTGATATAATAATTCTAACTACCACAATTGTGTGCAGAAGCACATCCGATATTACAAAGTTGATGCTGCTTGTAATAGTTCCATGTGTATACTCTTTAGTGCCACTCCTTCCTGCTACCATTAATACTTACCTGCTTTTTAATGCTTTAATCTCATATTATCATACCATCTGTTAATCTGGTAATAATCCGAAATAAGAAGAGAACCATGTAACTCTCAGCTGACATTTTAGCTCTGATGATGTGAGTGTTCAATATTGAATACAAAGAACTCGTTATTAACAAGCTGGTGCTAGGAAATTTCTGGAAATTGTTAATCGCTGCCGAAATATACTCGCAATTTTCTGGCGAAAACGTTTCTCAAATACACTGCCGAAGTTAACTCAGAGGTTTAGATTGGACTATACAATTTTAAATGTTATGCATTAGCATTGAAACTAAAACTCAAAACGGAAACTCAGTAGGAAATCTGCGGAAATATTTTCGTTAGACGGTCGCAATAGCTGAGACAAATGATAGCGCTGAGTGAGGTCCTCTTTTTGGTCTTTGGATCGGCCCAACAATCGTAAAAACTTCGAATGCAAATTGTCTTCAACAAGAAAATATTTGGTAAAAAAAATTCAGTTTATTTCAAACAAAAAAAGGTAACAAATTAAAATTATGTATGTACCTACATGCTGCATATCAACAAAAGATGATAAATAAAGAGTATACATGGAGAGATGTTTTAAAACTATAAATCAGTCATGATGAAACGGACTTCGTTTGCATTCCTTGGCCGTTGTCTCGTTCGACTTTATTGATGCTTGTCGCTTTTTGAACGAGCACCTGATGTCACCCACCAATATCAGTGGCTCTCCGGTTAACATTTCAATGCGCACTTCAATGTTGTCCAAACTGTTGTCAACCGGCTTCATTGAAAATGCTCCAAAGAAAGGCATAGTTTGCTTTGCAGTAATCGGCTGATCGAAATAGAAAACAGTTTGCATCCAGTGTGTTGACGGCGACCATGGGGCCGTATTAAATCCAAATCGTGTGTGCGACTTTGTGAATATCACGTTAAAGTAAGCCATTATACCGTCTACAGTACCGCTCAGCTTGGTATCCAGCAGAAACGGTGAAACAAAGTCAAGATCTTTCAACTGTACTGTATTTAGATTGATATCTTTCACGAGGTATGATGTAGTCATTATTTGTTCGTTAGCCACAGAGTAGAATCGCGGCTCACTTAAAGCAAATTTACGTATGCACTGCATGTTGCAACCATGCACGTTTCGCCACCAATTGATTTTAGTATTTCTTCGCTCTTGATCTTGTATTGCTGCAATATGCAACCTGGCTCTGTCTGGAAATATCAAACCATCCGGCTTTAGCCAGGTATCACGAGCAAATACAATCGCATCTATGATTGACTGATAGATGAGACAGTAGCCCATCCAGTCGGAAATAATTATATCGACAGATTGCGGTTCAAGTGGAAGGCTGACGTCCTGTATTCTTCCATGTATTACTTGTATCACATGATCGTAGTGATTGTCGAAAACAATCTGCCGAGCGTATAATGCTGCATTTGACGAATCGACTGCAATTACACGCGCTGCGCCGGCTTTTGCTGCAAACAAAGACAGAACACCAATTCCGCACCCAATGTCGAGAACTGTTTTGCCTTTGAACAAATGTTTGTTCCGGTAAATTACCTCTCGGAAACCACCTGTTCGAACTTTGTCTTTTACTAGATCCGTGATTATTTCGATGTGAGCATAGGTATCCCTTTGAAAGTCTTTCGAGGTCATTTGATCAACAGCCAAGTGTTTCTTCATTCTACGACGATTCATAGTTTCCAGAATATATTTGCACAAGGGACTAAAACGTTTTCACCGTTTAAATAGATTTTTTATAGCTCGATACTGACAATGGCAAAAATGAATGAAATTAAAATGCAAGGAAGTGTGTAGAAAAACAGTTTGGATTTGGAAATCAACAGCCGTGAAATGTCAAAATGTTCATACCAGATGAATTCCAAGTGATGCCAAATCCAACTTAAACAGCTGTTTTGTGTGAATGAATTTTTCAATAGCAGACAGTCCGAAATTCATGCAAAATAAATCTAGTACAAATACCAAACCTTTTTTTTTTAAATAAAAGCCAGTATGCTGAAACGAAATTTTCCGGTGGTCTCCAATTGCACAGCGAAACGTCTGCGAAAAGACAGCGGAAAATAATTGGTTAAGATGAAGAGTAGCATCAGTTGCTACACAAGTACCTACCTAACATGGACATTTTTGACAACAGCACGGATTTGTAGTTTGTAATATTGAAAGCAATTATAATTAAAAAAATTATAGAATTTTATAAAAATGTAAAACGAAGACATTAAATACGAAATAATTACAACAACAATAATATCATGAAATCTGATTTTTTATTTTTTTTTATTTTCACTGATGTCACTGTGCTAATGGTGGTGGGTCATCTTTCTAATAATTTTGCTCCAATTCTTCCGAATATAAAAATTCAATATATATATATATATAGATTACAAAAAAATAACCCCGGAAAAAATGGAATGTCAAATTTTCGCAAGCGATTAATGTCCCGGACAATAAATTGTGTGCGAGAAAAGAGTAGAGAATAGTAACAAGCAATCTACTACAATTACCCACTTTTTGCCATCATTTCGCAGCAGGAGAGCGAAATTTTTCGTTCATGATTTCGTTCTGTCACTTTTGATGCGATTTTTCGTTCCACAACAGCAACGGACTAGACATAAATACAAAGTTAAAACACTTTTAAACCAAACCATTCATTCAGTTTCAACTATCAACCCTCCATAGCTCTCGATTCGCCGCCATCGACTCTAAATCATCAAGGGAAATCCCCTCCCCATGCGGGTATAGGAGAGATTATAAACTTGATCTAACCATCTCATCCTTGGTCTACCTAGAGGGCGCCTGCCTGATGGTAAGGATTCCATAGCACGTCGTGGGATCCTGGTTCGGGCATGCGTTTAACATGACCAAACCACCGAAACATGGACCGCTCCATTCAGAGAAGTTGCTGCTCGACATTGAGTCCCTCACGTATTCAGGTATTTCTAATGCGATCTCTACGGGTCACACCAGTTATACAGCGGAGGAATCTCATTTCGGCAGCTTGAATTCGCGATCTTATTCATTCGGTCATTACCCAGACCTCATGACCGTAGGTAAGAGTTGAAACAAACACCGAATTAAAGACTGACAACTTAGCTTTGACACCAAGTTTACTCAATGTCGTTCCCTAAACTTGAAAAATTCGTAAAAGAGAGAGCCATCGAGAGAGCAAGATATTACCCTTTATACCCCTCCATTGGGAATCTTACTAGTTTTTACTCAACAAATTTCTTTGAGTAAGAATTGAAACACCTGTCAGTCGCCTGAAAATCGACAGTTAATTTGGAATTTGATTTGAAAGGCGTGTAACGACTACTTGCATTTGGTATGAAAATGGTAAGGCCGGAAAATAATGGTAGCTTTTTTCTCTTCTCGAATGCATGTAGTTCAGTCTGTAAAAACTATTCCACTTACTTGGATTCATACTCAATTTATGGAAAAACAAAATGCATCTGTCATTTTTCATAGAAAGCGGTTCTCTAACGTTTCGGTAAGTTTTTCTTTTTGAGAGAGACTTCATCCCCACCACTGCCATTTTGACAGTCTTTTCCATTTTTACTACAAAAGTAAAGGAACAGACCTATTGATTTAACGCCGTTTACCCCAACTCAGCTTTTACAGTTTGTGTAAAGAGATTGAATGGATCTCAAGAGAGAACCGCCAATTCTATACTCCTGTAATACACTCCAGAGTTTACTTCGAGGGACTCGGTCGTATGCCTTCTCCAAATATACGAAGCATGCGTAAACAGGTGTAGCATATACTCCCAAGCCTTCTCGAGCACCATTTTGAGAGTGAATAACTGGTTGGTTGTGCTTCTGCCGGGACGAAAACCGCACTGCTAATCTCCTAATCGTGCCTCGACCACAGCTCTGCAAAGCGTTTCCAGCACCTTTTTTTCCGGGGAGACTTAAAAGTGGTATACCTCCCCCTGTAATCGGAGCAATCCCTTTTATCCCTTTCTTGAAAACGGGCACAATCACCCCAATCTGCCAATCGCTGGGAGTTTTGCCGTTGGGAGTTAAACCAAACCAATCGCTTTTAAACCCGAAAAATGTAGACGAGCTTAAATAATATTCTTAAGGTTTAAGTGGTTTAAGCTTTTGGTACCTTTGGTAGGTAGGTTTGCTTTGTACTTATATTGGCATTCGAATGGAACTGGTATGTTCATAAAAGCTTGAAAGAGAAGACCTATGCCCTTGCTGCAAAAAGAAAGGAATTGAACCAAAGCAACCCTCTAAAAACTGTACGTTCTTCAAATAAAACAAGTAATAGTGTTATCACCGGCTGACGTTTTGATACCCTCCACTGCATACAAGTCATGGAAAATGTTAGGCATGTGAGTAGAAGGTACGGATGTACCATGTATACCCGGAGCTACTCGATCGACATAGCCAATTTTCAAGGAGTCCTGTGATTCCTTCTTGGCGTTACAAATGCAAAGGTAACGTGAATAGGTACATATATCTTCGTATGTGGAGGGTAGGTATAAAAACAACTAAAAATTATAGTTTTGTTCTTAATTAAAATTTGTTTCAATTACTTTACATTTATTGGAAAAATAAATAAATAAATTACATGCTTACACTTTAATTTAGGTATTTACACTATTTCATAAATAAGTTAATTAGCAGACAAGACAATACCGATCAATAGTTGCTATGAATAGAAATGGCAAAAAAGATCTTCAATTCAAATAAATCAGTCACAAACAGCGGTTAAATCAGCCTGTGCGACGGATACACCTTGCTAGATTGAAATGCATTCCTACGAGGTATGTATTAGCTGTCATTAAACTTAATTATGAATATTTTAGTCGTAAGTTTTTATGCTTGATGGCAATCTAGTTGAAAAAGTCTAGGATTCCGTTTAGGATGTCAAGCGCGAAATCCGATTCGGTTGACTTCTTCTTTTTCTTCTTGTTTTTCTTAACTTTTGTTGGTTTTGTGACATCATCTGCGGCTAATGAGGCAGTTTCACCTTCTGCTGGAGTACCATTTTCATCTTTACTTTGTGCTACTTCCTTTTGTTCTTTTCGCGTGGCTTGAACTGGACTGCTGGCTTCTTCTGAGTCGTCGAGGTCATCCAATAGTCCACCGAAGCTAAAACCACCATAGTCAGCATCGTCAGAAGGTACTTCGTCAGCATCATCATCATCATCTTCGGCTTCATCGGCATCGTCATCTTCGTCTTCATCTTCATCCTCATCGTCTTCATCATCATAATCATCATCACTACCACCTTTGAGCGAAACCAAATTTTTAAAAAAGTTTCAAGTAAAGCTAGAACTTTTGATTCTTACCAGCTCCAAAGCCAAAAATATCGTCATCCTCCTCCTCGTCTTTTGGTACCTCTGGCAGGGGTTCAGCTTCAGCGACTGTTAACCCCTTCGCACCAAACTTAAAGCACGACACTCGCAGCGATGCTTCTACTTCTTCTTCTCCCCGAAGTTCTAGCCCCAAGCAGGCTTTAAAGTCATCTTTTCCTTTCGACAAGCCGTACACTCTACCGCAAAATTTGGAGAATCCTCCTGGTAATCCAACGCAAATTGGCTTAGCCCTCTTTCCTATTTAAATAAAAAAAAATGTTAGGATGTAGAGGTACTAAAAAAGTAATAAGGTACATACCCGATATAGTTCTGGTGGCTAGGATAATGTCTCCGTACTTGATTGACACGGACATCTTCTCATTGCCAAGATAAGTGATTTTCGCACATCCCGGTCCCCGAACTGGCACAATTGGCAAAGCAAAGTTGCGGCAACAGTCACAATGGGTGTCCGAACATTTGCAATACTTGCTCAGCTCATTTGGATCATCCTCATTATTGACTGGATTTGTTTCCTCTACTAATGCGGGGCTGGTCGACACTTGTTCAACAGCCTCTACTGCAGCTTCAGAAACCTCGTTTTCAGATTCAGCTGCAACTGCAGTTTCTTCAACAGCGTCGGCAACCACATCCTCAGCATTTGGCGATGTCGGACCGACATTAGGATCAATCTCAGCTTCCGGAAGATCCAATTGCTTAAACGACTCAGATATTTTGTTTCCTCGAGTCGTTTCCTTGCGAATTGTTGTTAAAGCAGCCGAAAAATTGGCAAACATTAATAAAGCACACACTGCTACGCTCCACGCCTTCATTTTGGGTAAAGGCTTTATCAATTTCCCTGCAAATGGAAAAAAGTACAGATTGTGATTCTCAATGTAATTATATTTCCCGCTAAGATAATTTCCTGCACAACTGCCTGCCTGCCTAACTGTCATTGTCAGTATCCGGTAGTTATAATGCAATGAATGGCCAGGGCCGTAGCCAGGATTTTGTTTCGGGGGGGGCTTGCTTCCAAATCTTACGAGGAATTCTTTAAATAAAAAACTATCAGGGCTATCGGCAATTCCGGAGGAAAAAATTCCCGCCGAACATATTTTGTTCCCTGGAAAAGATTCCTCCTATCGTCAATCTCCATCGGAATTTATTTCCCCTGGAATTTTTCGAAAATATGTTCGAATGCATTGACAGTTGTCATTTGTGATTTATTCAGTAGTCATTTAAGCTCATATTTGGAAGTAATTTGCAAATTATTTGTGTTAAACCAAGGAATTGTGTAAAATTAAGTAATTGTAAAAGATGCAAGTTGGATTTATCTTTATTTAAGTAAAGAAAGTGTTCAACAAGAAAAAAATTAAACTTGAAAAGAACAACTATACATCCAATCCCTTGGAGTTACCACAGGCGTTGTAACTGAAAATTATATAGGGTTGCAATATAGTTATTAACATTCGATATTTATTAGATTTCACCAGTACTAAGGGTCAAATAAACCAATGTTTAAATATTTGCTGGATTATGTCTCCGACAATCTCTCAATTATTCCGGGGGAAATTTTTTCCCTTTTTCGAAATTCATTGCCGATACCCATTTTTAAAAATGGGAAATGTATACACAGGGTGTCCCAGTTAAGCAGTATAATCCCTTAAGGGAAGATTCCTGAAGTTCCGCCGAACAAAAAATTCTATGGCAGGGGGGTCTATTTTCAAACATATTTCCCGTTATGACGCTTCAAAGCGTGTGACCTCCAATTTGGACGTGTTACCACTTAAAACGCTATAACTTCTAAACTATTAGAGATATAAAAATTGGTTTGTGTAGTTTGAAAATACAATTTAGAAGCGCATACAAGCCTTAAGCACTTCGGGTGCTACAAAAAAGTCATGGCTCCTTAAACTCAACATTTTGAAAATTTGTTATTTCATTTTTTACTTAAAATGCTTTTTTTCAAAATTTGTATCCTTGAGAAATTTTCTAAAAATTATGTTAAGCAACTTTTTTTACGTACGATCAACAGCAGTTGTTGTAAAAGCCGTTTTTTGTCAGAAACAAAATTAAGTCAGAATAATAAACTAACGTAATTATGAGCAATGGTTAACAGTTAATTGTCGAGTATGAAAAAAAAGCTTAACATTGATAATTTGATCTCCACAAAATGTATTCAAAACGTGATTATGCGGACATAGTGTTTGTAAGCGGGTTCTGCCATGGAAACGCTTCGTTGGCAAGATAGGAGTCCAACGCCGATACCCAAATCGTAGAACACCATGTAGCCGGGTATTCGCTGATGCGTATCAGCGCCTTGTTGACCTCGGGTCAGCTCCTCCAAATAAAATGGATCAACGTGACGTTCAGACGCAGCGGCGGCAGAAGTTGAGGGTGCGATTTTGCGTAATGTAGAAGTTAAGCCTTTAGTCAGGTCCGAGGACTAGCTGTGCAATTGGAACTTCCCAGAACCAGGATTCACAGAACTCTCCAGAGTAATAGGTTATACCCTTTCCATTTAGCACCAGTACGGACACTTTCTCAAGAACATTCTGTGGACTGACGAAGCGTAATTCACAAACAAAGTTATAAAGCTACAAACCTCCACAATTTGCACCATTGGTCAGACCCCCATCCCCATTTAATACACACAACATCCTTTCAAATGTAAGCATTTAATGAATGTGTTTATTTCAAAAGATGTTCAGCGTAAATGTTTGAAAACACTTTGGTAGGCGCACACGTTCTTCCACAAACAGTGGAATTTCTTAGGGAACGATTGCTGAAGCTCCTTGAAGATGTTCTTCTTTTTCAGAGAAGAGCGATGTTCTTTCGCCTTGTGACAGTAGCAGCGGGGTAAATCCATTCCTTAACCATACTTTAAATGAACGGTGAACTGGTCGATCTTAGAGAAATATCGAATCTCTTTTTGACCATTTTTGTCTGACAAAAAAAACGGCTTTTACTACAAATTCTGTTGAGCGTATGTAAAAAAGTTGCTTAACATAATTTTTAAAAAATTCTCAAGGATAAAAATTTCATAAAAAAAATAAAACTAAAATATGGTGAAAATAGAATTAGTTTTTAAATCGTATGTACTTAAACGAACATATACTAAATTATTTTTGTACACACATTTTTTTCAAAGCAGAAGACTCGTCTTGATTTTTTTTTTTGACATGACATGATGTCGTTGAACGTCGTCGTTGACCATGAATCTGTCCGTAAGATTTTGTATTAACGAATCTATGCAAGGAATCAGTATAGACAGACACTCTAATATAGGCTTCAGTAGAAGAGGTTTCTGGATTGGAATGTTTCAATGAAGTTCTTGGGGCTCTTAATTCAACTTCAAATAAGTCCTCGGCAAGTTGGGATTCGGATTGAAAAGCCTCTCTGAAAAATGACTTTTTTGGACCGCTTAGAAGGCTTAGAAGTCGAGTTTTTCGGCTCTCTGGTGCGTGTTTTTAATGACATTTTTTAAAGTTATATTTGCATTTGAATGGTTGCGGAAGAAATTAGCTATTTCACTAACTACACCAAGGCAATTGCGAATTGCAGGAGTTGACATGGCATTAGACAGAACCAGGTTCAAGCGATGGCTTGCACAGAGTGTACATACCTAGCGTTTGGATACTGTATACCTACCTGTATAGTGTAAAGTCTCCTTATTTTTATAGATTTGAATTTATATTAGAAAGTTTTAGTTTTTAATTATTTGCTTAGCGTTTCGGGGGGGGCTTCAGCCCCTCAAGCCCCCCCCCTGGCTACGTGCCTGTGAATGGCCGAAACTCAAAGTCTAACTCACTGTCAAGCAAACACAGGAATTATTATTTAACAAACCATTCTTTTTGGTTACCAATTTTTTGACTCAGTCAAATTATACTCAAAGTGGCTAATAATGATTAGGTCTAATTCCCTAGAAAATTGTTATAATAATAACGTTGTTTGTGCCCTTCTTAAAACACAAAGTCGAATGTAGAAGGTACGCTAACACCTATACATACTTAATCTAATAGATTGTGAGAGTACAAACATGGCAAGTTAGTATCTAAAAGGATTGGGCAGATTCCAACTGTACCATTGAATCTAGACTAAGAATATGTCCGTTGTTTTGAACAGCATGTCATTGCGAAGGGGATCGGTGTGATGGCTGCGGTAAGGAAAAAAGAGCAGTGGCTTAAAACGCCCGGGGTTGAAGAACCCTTCAATGATGAGGCATTTAAGATGTGGATTCACTTGGGGAACTTTGCTTCTAGAAACTGGTACACGTAAGTGCGAAGAACTTTTATATTGGCTGTTAGAGCGGTTAAAGGTAGGCGAATTTGATTGAAGGAGTCAAACCCAAAGATGGTATGTACATAGGTATATGAGCGAAATTAAGTCCCACGATCAAATAATTTAAAGTCTGCCGGACTGGATGAAATCTGGGCAGAAATGCTCAAGGCAAGATACGGATTCGGATAAATGTGGTTAAATCAGCACGTTTCACCTTTGGCATGCTTTTTGTATCCTCAAAATAATTTGATCTTTGCAAATGACTTGGTCATACTTACGTCCTTTACCGCACACTGAAAAGACGTCTGTGAAGCTGGGACAAAGGTAAGCGTGAATAAATCTGAAGTGGTGGTCGTCCTCAAACCGTCTGTTCAATGCACTCTGTATATTATTGGAGTACCATTGAAACGGGGTCTTATTCACGAGCAATGGAAGGAGCAATGCTGAGTTTTCCTTTAGGATTGATAATGGCTGCGGGTAAATTTTAAGCCAACTATATAAATTCGTTATCAGAACAGAACCTTGTGTCAAAGCTAAGTTATCCTTAACTCGGTGTTTGTTCCAACTCTTAAATTTGGTTCTGAGATTCACTTACTGATATCTATATCTATGTCTATGTATATATATAAAAATAAGTTGTATTGTGTTTGTCGCCAATGTTCTCTGTAATGCGTGAACCGATTTTGATTCTGGAAATTTCCCATGAAAGGTGACGTTAATACCATGGTTTGTAAGTTTATACGGTCTTTGTAGGTGTATTGCTTCATAAGTTATAGGGGCGTGGCACCTCCCATACAAAAAATGCATTCAAAATCGTATATCTCGAAAACCACCGAATCGATTGAGCTCAAACTTACAGATAATGTTAGGTATTGGCTCTGAAGTGCTCCTGTGAAGATTGGTCAAAATTGGATAAAGGGGCGTGGCACCTCCCATACAAAAAAAAAAAAACATTCAAATCCTATACAAAAAACATCTTTTATGAGATGAAATTCGATGACGTTGTATCTCTATAACCGCTGGGCCGATTTTCATGAGTCTTTTTTTGTTTTGTTCGTATTGCTGTATTTCAGGTTTAGGCAGAAAGAAAGTTCCAGTTTATTCTCATTTTTCGCATTTTACGAAAGAACATCTGTGCACTGGCAAAGTCTCTATACATATAAAACAAAGTGGAAAAAACTATATGTTTCCCTCTGTCGCTTTTTTTAAATGTCGGTAATTACGGTGATCAATTGATAGTAAAAAGCAATAAAAGGCCTGGCGAAGCCGGCGGGGGTTCAGCTAGTGTATATATAAAAATGAAGTTTACCACTCACTGATCATCAACGCCCCGCCCAAACCCTTTGCTCTAGAAAGCTGCAATTTTGAACAGAGGTTTCCTTTATGAGTATACAAGGAATAATAAAGGATATTTCGATATTCAACTCCTAAAGGGGTAAAAGGGGGGTCAAAGTTTGTATGGGAAAATTTTTATTTTTCATCCGATCGACTTCAAACTCGGTTTGAATACTCTATTATAAGAAATAAAGATAATAATTTTTTCGATTTTGGAAATTTTGCTTGTTATTGGCGATCACCCCTTTTATGGGGGGGCCTTTTCTTAACACACGAACCAACCGTTCGTCGTATCGATCTGAAACTTTTTAATGCATCCCAACTTCATCGCTGTTGAATATTCTGATCGCTCCATCTCACTCCAGCATACGTACTCCAAGGATATTCAAGCGGAATTCGGTAAGAATGGGGTTATACTGCTAAAAAGTGGTACACATCCTCACGATCTTTCCAGTTGCATATGTTGCACAGGATTTGCTAACTAAGGAATATGTAGTGTAGTGTCCCGTAGATAGTGGCTCCGTCTGCTGTAGTCTGATCTGTGTTAAGATGCCAGCGCTTCACCAACAAATATTGATCATACATATAATTTTTGAGCTGTTTTCTCCAATAGGGCGTTAGACATATTTTTCAGAGATACTAATTGCTTCTTAAGTACTGTCTTAGGTAGGTTTCCTGCACGACATATAAATATAAAAACATCTAACTGACTGTGAAGGAATCTCTGTATCCAAATCCTGAGGACTGCGCGAGCGAAGCGGGCAAACGCTAGTCAATAATAAATTACGCTCAGAAATCGCTGTTTCTTTGGCCTAAGAGGCCACTTGAGCCAATTTGTCAAGAAAGACTAATGAAACTCTATATAAGACCGGTAAGTCTAACGAAGATATCATTGGACGTTTTGAACTCAAAATTCTTCAAATAAATTTCGGCCCGGTTTGGGTTGACGGGATTTGGAGTACAGAGAACTCTACGAGTAGTACAGTGACATCTATCTGGTCAATAAAGTGCGAATCTGTCCTCTAAGGGGACATGTAGAGCGAATGGATACTAACTCTCCATCCCGAAGAGTCTTCGACTTCAACCCAAAGGGACAACGCAGTAAAGGAAGACCTCGCCTTTGACATTGAACACACCCCTCTAAAGCTAAAATTGACAAAATCTTATATACGTCCAATATTATCAATGGGAAACGTACACTATCCTAAATTTCAATACAATTTGAACACGATCAAGAGGATCACCATGATGGGATTATGTGGACTAAGGGTAGTGTCAAAATTCCACCACAGTTCAGGGTGTTGATTGAAATGGGCCAATGATTCTGTTACTATTTGAATGCAATTACACATTGGCTTAAGCTGGATTAATTCTAAGCAAACCCATTATGGTTCTCCCTTAAGAATTAGAAGTACCAACATAGGTAGCCTTAAGTACTTAATCAACGTTCGACTACAGCCAATATGGCCGCATACCATAGTATTTTAATAGCTAGCACATTTTTTAAATACTTTTTAGTGACTTGCAAATTGTATTCACACGCCCAATTCAACACCATATACATACATATATATCTACATATGTAATATCTAAATGTGTTTAAGCCCATTGAATATTCGTCTGACCCACATATTAACATTTACCAAGTGATTCAAACGAATATCGCAAATTATGAACTACTACAGAGATACCTATGACAAATTGGGCAAACATTCCTACGCATAGAAAGTATATTTATTTACACAAATAGGTACATACTCGTACATATGTACGCATGTTCTCGTCCAAATTTAAGTTTCTCTCCAAAGCATGTGACCTCTTTATGGTTTTCTAAATAATAATCGACCGACATGAAAATGGAATAACCTTAATACAAAGTTGTTGGTGCGTTCTATTATATGATTTTGGGCAGTATTTTTAAATTAAATTTGCATTGGTAAACAAGTGAAATAGAATCAAATTTCACTCTCATTTAGATCACTTAGCACTTTTGACAGAACCGGAAACAGAGAATACAAAAAGAGAAATGGTTCGATTCTCTAATTGGGAATATTAGTAAAGTCAAGTCAAGACTAATGATTGGACTCACGCAAAATTAATACGTTTATGTTTATTGATGGCATTCAAAATTCGATTTCATTATGCATTTAAAGTATATAAACTTATATAAGTGGTTTTCACTTAATTAGTCATACTTTCGATAAATAAATTGCACGGGGACGTAGATATCTACAAATTAGCATGATTTTTTGAGGGAAAATTTAATTTTCACTTTCTATCCATGATTAAAAAACTCTTATACTGACTTATTTAAATAATTAATATCTATTAACGATTGTTTTAAAAATCGAAAGCGCGTATTACCCAAAAGTTTACGTCATCGCGTTGAATTTACTATTACTCGTATAGCATCAAAGATATTGTATCGCATTGTGTGTCGCATGTTAATATGCATTAAATGACATAAACTCAAGCCCTAAAATGAATTGGTAAACGAGATCGATTATTCAATCTGTTTACTAATGATCTTGAAAATTGTACTGCAAATGGTGAATAAACTCTGACGAATTTTCTAAAAAGAAGCAGGAAGAAGGAAGGCGATTTAGTTAAAGCAAAAGTGATTTTGTGGAGAATGACATAAATTGTGATCATATTATAAGAGAATAGTCTGCTGGACCTGATGGACTACAGGCTGGGTTGGCTTTGTAGAGAGCATACTCCGGCTCATCTTTCAAATTTGGTTAGGGACACGTCTGATCAATGAAACCTCAATATCATCTGCCCTATTCGAGGGACGGAGAATTGTGCCAATAAAATCGGTCTGTCTGTAGCATCTTGTCTGTCATACTATGGAAACAGAGAACGCCTGAAACCCTTCGTCAACATGCCAATCTATGAGTGTGGTTTCAGGAAAGAAAAGTCAACAGTCGATCAAATATTCACACTTCGATCTTGTATAAAAAGAATTCGATATCCACCTATACGAACTTGGATATATGGGACTAACTTTTGAGCTAAGTGCTGGGCTTCCCATTTTTTTTTTAAATACTTCTCTCGGGAAAGGTGAACCTATAACGCTTCAACAGCGCCCCGAGATGCTTGCAGATGTATGTTAGTTCTGCACTTAAATTGCTGCAAATTGTATACTTCTGGAAATATATCCCCAGGAAGCGAGTTCCAAAGTTTGCTTGTCCTGTAACAGAAGGAGTTTTGGAAAGTTGATGTCCTCGCGGTTGTCAAGTGAACTGTATGGTCATGAGCATTAGCAGCCTGTCTTGTAGGGCGCCCAAAAGTTGAATATCGAGGGATAATGTCTTTGAGTTCCTCGGAACATCTACCATGGAAGTACCTATAGAACAAGCATAGGTCAGCGACTTGTCTTCTGTGCACCAACGGTTGAAGATTCGATGTGAGTGAAGGGTCTCCAATAAGACGAACTGCTCGTCTCTGTATGCTGTCAAGTAGGTTAAGTGAATGAATGTTTTGGGGCCGAGCTTTATAGAGAAGGAGAAGTTGCTTGGGACTAAAGTACCTCTTTGCTCTAAATATGTAGCTCAACTTAGCGGACGCCTATCTTGCGATATAGGATATATGTGGTCCTGCCATGTGATTCCTGAATTGCCTGTGACTCCTAGAAGGTGCATTGAGTAGTTGGGATGGATTGGATGGTATTCCATTTAGATCTGAGGAACTGTTGATGCATTTTTCCTAGAAAATGTTGTGAGCTGTGTCTTGTTTGCATTAAATACAACCAAGTTGTCTTTTCCCAACTGCAAGATTTTGTCCAGATCATCATTTAGAGAACTAATTTGTTCACATCTCTGACTGTGTGATGTAGACGCATTCACAGGCCGGCCGCTTCGCTCGTGCAGACCTAAGGTCTAAGAAAATACGTTTCCCACCACGATGGTGGCAGATATTTTCAGAGGTTAATTATTTAGCCCAATTGACATACGCCCTTAACGGTTGATTTTGCAAATATCCTTCTTTATTCCTGTTTCCTGGTATATAGATTATTAAGGGAACCTATGTTTCAGAGGGTTTGAACTGGGCTTTGATGAGTCAGTGAGCAAATGAATCGTAATTTCCATTTTTTATTTTTTAAATTGCAAATAAATTAGAAATTGCAAATTGCCTACTTCTTGGGGCACCACACATACCGCTACAACTATACCTACTGTAGACTACGTAGCTATAATTGTGATTCGATTTTATAATTTTTTTTAGGCCGGTCAAGCAAGCTGTCATTCATTTGTCATACCATCAAAGACGGAGTTGGCGGGGGGCGTTTTCTCCGAAAGTATTAATCTTATAAGCTCTCCTTCCGTCTACCAAACTATTGTAGTGTCTTCCAGGCGGAAATTATGGCGATAAAATAAGTCTTATCTTAGCTCAAGAAAAACGTGATATCCCTTAAAGATATCTGCATATTTTCGGACAGCCAAGTAGCTATCAAATCCTTGGATTCGATCTCTATAACTTCTCTAGTAGCCCTCGACTGCTGATTATCTCTTACGACGAACAGTTCAACATTTAACTTTTTTTAGGTGCCGGGGCATAGAGACATTCCAGGGAATTGTAAGGCCAAAGAACTGATCAGAATTGGAACAACTATACCCATCCTGCCGGACTAAGGTAGGACAGGCATAACAAAAGCTGCTTGCACACAAAAATTTAAGCTGGATGCTATATCGAGAGTGCAAATATAAGGTCGACAAGTGGGACTAAGTACTTGTAAATTTGACCTAAACTAGATTTCAAACGCTCTAAGAAATGTATTTCTCTCAACAGATTGCACATCGGCACAACAATAGGTGTCATTACATGAAAGAAAGAGCCGGAAAGAACCTCGTAAGGCTAGGCCTTTTTGCAAACGACTTTTGCAGAAGCTGTATATGGATGAAGAAGAGGAGCTCTCTGTCCAGCTCTCTCCCACAGAAGGAAGTTTCACTTGGGAGCGTTCCATTACAACGACTTGGCTGATCTGACAAACACAGACATCAGAAGTCTCTTACGCTTTATAAAGAGCTTAAAATGGTTCAACTAGTTGGGAAATTTTATATGATCCGTTTTTCGTAGTATCACAAGAGACTTATGCTGATGGTCTAACTGTATTGGCGTTTCCCTTCTGGTAGCCACCAACCAAGCATCATGACATGTCCCCCGAAAGTCTTAAAAGGATCATAATATTAACACATACTTATTTCGTTTAAACGTTTATAAGATTTGGCACTAAATTTTAAACAAACCACACAAAGTTAAACGATAGCCGAAGTTGTAAAAATTGTTCTATTATGAAGGATTTCCTCTTTAGAATAGTGGTTTACAGTATACGATTTTCTTTTAATTAAGAAGAAGATACAGAGCGACTAATATAGGTATAAACATGGTTCTAAGTTAGGCCTAACTCGTTCGATAGCATTTGACAACCCCTCTGAGAAGTCAATTTTTTGGAAGTCTCAAGTTTACCCTGTCTGGCCCTGACTAATGAGTTGGGCTGCGTTTTGCTCCCATTTGTAGTTGGCATTCGGGCAAGTAGCTATAAATATTCAAAAATACCCTCAAATGATGTCCTATTAGAGGAGATCTGGGCAGTAACATATACCGCACCAGCCACCACTGTTAAATATTGTAATAATTATCATTAAGAGGATCTATTAAATATGAGCTCGATCATCCATGAAGCATTTCCAATTATGTATTTTTAGTTGGTACCATCAACACACTGATTAGGTTTCTATCACTAGGTATTATTATCATTTGAAACTATTCTATTCATTTCAAAATTTCTAGATATTAGGTACTTTATGCAAAGGTTCACTCTACAAATGGCGGGGATCACTAAAAAACGCCAATGCAACATTTCAATACATGCCAAACCAAATAGCCGTCTTTAGTAAATAATATGTATATATCTATTTATTTTTTTAGCACCGAGCATTTTGTCCTTTGCGAAAGAATCGAAAACTCGTGAAATTTGTGTATTTAGGTTTTAGATACCCCAAATTAAGTTTGAAGTTTGGCAATAAAACTTAAGTTTCGCCATTGAAGAAACTACTCATCTCAGTTGCATCACACTCGATCCGCCACTCATAACAACTTAACAGGTATTTTATCCTTGTTATTCCAATAAATTCTCTTTACACTTCACCACAACCAATATTAAAATAAAAATAAAAAAAAAAAAACTTTACCTAAATGCAAGAGGTCCTTATTTATTATATATTGTTGACCCTATTTCGTATCACACACACACACCAGTAATTTAATATCAAACCGAATTTAACTTGTTTTCGCAAAGCTATCACTAACAAGCGGTTATTGGTTAACACTCCAAGTTAAAGGTTTCACTTTCCGACGCGGTGGACGCTCATCACACTTCTTGAATTCGAGAATAACTAAAAGATACAATCAGTGCGCGATGTCTTCCTACTCCAAAGCCAGCGACTCTGTTGGCCAAGTCGATAATAATCGAGAACGTAAGCCAACCGAACGGTAAAGTATAATTTGGATGAATAGGTGGGAATGACCTACCTGTTCGCGCACGTCTTCTGCAACAGAAAAAGAAACAGCACCAGCAGCCTCAAGCCCATCGAGTTCTTGCAGCTTTTCGCTGATGACGGTGCGGTGCTGCTGCTGGTGCTTGCGGTGCGGTATCCATATACGAGCGGGGTCCGTACACTTTGTCCATATTAATAAACACCTAAGAGGTTTTCAATTCCGCTTTAATGAAGAACAGAAAACGGCACCGCACCACATATGCGTTATGGATTGGATGCCATTGGCGAGATTTCAATTCAATTTATTCATTATTACATTTTATATCTGTTATTGTATAAAGGTGCAGTCTCTTTATTTGTTGTGTTATATATATATATCTTTTTTTTCTAACTTTAGCTTACCTGGCCTGGCGTACCTATTATACAATCGTAGAGTAGGTTGAACGAAAACATTATAGACGGAACGCGCACATGCGCGCTCAAGATTTGAAGAACAAGAATTAAAAATTGTAATGTAACTTACCATTACTGAGTTTGTGGAATGGCCGGCCTCATTTAAGGAGAACTACATTGTCTCATAGTCATTCGTAGGCAGATGATCTACGCAACGCATACGCGGTGCTTTGGGAAATGAAAGCTTTTGCTATAGGATTCTGTGAATCCTTCAGCTTACGTGTTATTGAGACAGTGCAGTTCAATCATTTTGTTGACTATTGCCTCATCGGAGGAAACCAGACCGGTACTCGTCCATTGCCAGAGAAGATATACCCCAGTTTTGTTCGCCGGGTAAGAATTGTAGCCTCGGTTCGGACAGAGCACAACCGAACCGACCAGTTATTCACTCTCAGAATCGTTCTTGAGAAAGCATGGGAGATGGGAGTATGCCATGTCGACACGGTGGTGCCGTGACATAAGGCCATGTGACAACTTTATTGCGTTTTTATTTTTGGAACGAAGGGACTTATTTCAAACCTCACGTGAAATATGTATACATGGGGGACATGTTGCCCCCCCGCTTGTGGACATTGTTCGATTTGAACTAGGTGCAGGGTTGGGTGTATGCGAATTTTCTTTATATCAATGTTCCGCATAAATTTAAAGAAACTTTGCATTTACCCAACTATTCTATTTAAATTATGTATGTACATACTGCCTTTCGCCCGCGGCTTTGCTCGCGCAGCCCTCAGGATTTGGTATACAGAGATTCCCTCACAACAGTCAGTTAGTCTCCTCTTTTATATTTATAAATAGCTGTACCCGCCGGCTTTGCCTGTGCTCAAGAATTACAATGCACATCAATGTTCCAAGTTTTACAACTTTAGCTCCCATAAGTGTTGAGAAATAGTTGTTGTAAATTTTGTTTTTATATGGAGGTGCCACGCCCCTTTGTACAACTTAGACCAAACTTCACAGAAACCCGATCGGGCTATTTGCATAGGCTAAATCTTTGGAATATAATACAAATAAATAAAATGTTTTTTTTAACCATGATTTAAACCTTGTTAAAATCTACTTAAACCTGAAGTGCCTTAAGTTTAAGTGATAATAGGTTTAACTTTAGTTAATAATATAGAATTTCCAAACTTGAATGGTTTTAAAAAATTTAAGCCTCCGTCTAAATTAAACCACTTTTTAAGCCTAGTAAATAATACGGCCATTAGTTAGGTTTATTTTAGTGGTCTAAAAGCGTTTTAACGTCGTATTTAATTTTTAAACCGAGTGAATAATACGCCCTTAAATTCACGGTCTATGAGTGAAGCGAGTTCTTTTAGATTTAGATACAATGTCGGTTCTGGTTCGTTTAATAAGCGGGTTTGCTCCATCCTGCTGGAACCACATATCTTCTTCAGTCCTTCTTATATATTTTAATTTTGAATTAGAATTTGTTTCGCAGTAAGACATCAAGATACGTTCTAGAGGCCATCTTTGATTCAATTCGGAAGTACCGCCCGTAAATCAATATGTCCAGAAACTGACTCAGGTTAATTGTCTGTGTCACAGCGAAGCGTCATCATACCTACCACGTGATTTCGCGATTTAATTAGATTGCAATCGATGCCATCAGACTTGACTTGTATTTCTTGAATGTCCGAGCGGCCAACATTATAAGCCTCCACCAATACCTACTTATAAAGTAGGTACATCAGTTAGCGCAACAGATCCATATAGGCAGTCTAAGCCTATTCGTTTGTGTGAGTTTTTATTTTTGGGACGAATAGCAGAGACCTATAATTTAATGCCGAGGTCAATCAGCTGAATTTAGAAGCTTTTCTAGGACAGCTATACTCTCGGAATTTTGTCAGACGTTCGCGAGAGGTGGCGCAGTTAAAAACCAGTAAGACAATTATTATCTTCGACTGTGCCGAAGCTCAAATACCCGGTACTATATTATTGTAAAAAATATTTTAGTATTAAAAAATTATATATTTGTATGGGAGGTATGGGTAGTTTTTATTCGACCAAGCTCATTATTTGTCAAAAATTTTTAAATATTACTAAAGCTAGTATTAGACGATATTTTGAATCATCATACGTATGCTGAAAATTGTGTTCCAATCACAACATATCGTGCATACTTTGATGACAGAAATTTTTTTTTACACGATATGTTGTGAAACACAATTTTCAGCATACGTCTGATGATTCAACATATCGTCTAATACTAGCTTAAAACAATATTTGCAAAGTTTAAACTTGCTATCTTTACTGTAGCTATTTCAATTTAATTTTTAACATCAAAAAGCTGTATAAATCCGATATTTTTGTATGGGAGAGTAGTTTTCATCCGATCTTGCTCATCTTCGAACTTAGCCTCAGTTTGGTGGATAAAAGCGTACGTACCAAATTTCAAGTCGATAGCTCTTAAATTACGGCCGTAATCGTGCGGACAGACGGACATCGCTAGATCGACTAAGAAAGTGATGCTGATCAATAATATATATAGTTTTTCATACCTACAACGCCTCCTTATGTGCGTTACAAATGGAATGACAAAGTGAATATACCCTCACCACAGTGTGGTAAAGGGTAAAAAAAAAAATACTGAAATTTGTATTTTTCCGGGAATCGAACGTGAGTATAGTTCTATCCCAATGGGCCTTCTTTGGTCTAAATGTGGCTGCACTTGTTGTGGCCCGTCACCCTAACCTATCACACTAACCACCGAGCCACTTCACCCAACCACATGTACCTATTTGGTAATAGTCAAAAAGCGAATGTGTCTGCAAGTAAAGGGTGTCCCATAATGTAGTTTTGATAGAAAATACAAATTTTTAATAAGAAAGCTTAAATATTTGACAACAGATTGGGGTTATGTATGGAATAGGACATCGGATAAATGGCCGCCACGGCTTTGCTGGTAGATAAGTACGTATACTCTTTTATTGAAATTTTCTGTGACCGTTTCGCATAAATGTGGCTGAATTTTATTAATACACCTCCCAACTTCCTCTTTCAAGGCGTTGGTGGTCATAGGCTTGTTTGTATAGACCTTTGACTTCAAAAAACTCCCAAAGAAAAAAGTCCAATGGCGTTAAATCGCAAGATCTGGATGCCAATACTGATCGCAAAAACGGCCGATTACACGATTAGGAAATGACTCATGCAGGAATTGAATTGTTTATCTGGTTGTATGGCATGTGGCACCGTCTTGTTGAAGCCACATGTTGTTCACATTCATATCTTGTAATTTAGGCACTAAAAACTGGGTTATCATGTCACGATAACGAACACCATTAATTGGTACTGCCTGACCAGCCGCATTTTCGAAGAAGAATGATCCGATAATGCATCCAGCCCAAAAGCCGCACCAAACAGTCACGCTTTGTGGATGCATTTTACTCGTAGGTTTTCTGAACCCCAAGTGCGACAATTTTGACGATTAACGAAGCTATGTATCAAGATGAAAATTTGCCGACAAACCTTCAATATTTTTTAAATATTGCTCAACAATGAAAATGCGTTGCTCCTTCCTTTCCTATAGCGAGCGCTCCATTTTTACTAACCCCGAACTGTCAGCTGTCACATTGTTATTTATTTTTCCGTTGGCATGTATCACTGTACTATTAAATGGCGCAAAATTCAAATTTTGCGTGAATTATGGGACCCCCTTTATTTATGAGAGTTATTTGAAACGTTGTAGGTTTGCCTACAGAAGTTTTTAAAAGAAAATATTTGAATTTGCAAGAGACCGCCAGAAATATTGTCGACATCTGACCTCTTAATGAGGTCCTGATGTAGTAGAAGTATTAAAAAAAACAACACTCTCGCCAATCGCTGTTCCTAAGGAGTCTCTCATAGAAACAAGGAGATATAATACAAATAACAGACCCTAATCTGTATGGTGAAGATCCATGAACTTTGCCATAAGCATTAAGCAGGCCTAAAATTTCAACAGATATCGACCTTAATACCATGGGAGTAATAATACCAATTTATCGCTAGGCGGAAGTTACGTAGAGGTCCGTAAAATGAAAAAAAAAAAAAACTATAAGTAGTAATAGAACGAACAATATCTATAACACAAAAAGATGCCATGTTTGTCGTTCGGTCGCTCCATCTAGAACAAACTCACATCCAAGTGAGAAGCAAGAAATTCCAACGCAGTCGAGGTTATATGGTGCGCTACTAGCAAACATGGCCAACACGCCGCCACCACCGAATAAGAATGGTCAACAAATCAACAACAATCGGCCATTCAGAATGTGTATATTTGTATAACCTACTTACCGGTGACTAAAGTATGCTAGTAGCATACTTTCTTCGATGAATACAAAACACTTTCCTATCTTCGCGTGATACGTTACGGTGGCAACACGCACAGGTCGATGGCTGTGTGCAGTGCATGAGTGACTTAATTCATAAATTGTGTGGTTTGCTCTTCTCTAATTAATTCATTGCCTCTGGATTAATTTTCTTTGTTCTTGTTTCGTTGTCGCCCATGCAGATATAAATGACAAATGAATGCTAAAAGCAGAAAGCTGAATACTTACCAGTATCCTATGCATTGAACTGTGAAGCATTTTATAGTTGAATATCAATTAAACAGGTGCAATAAATAAATAGGACCTTAAAGCTACTACATATTACATATGATAAAAATTGTGTCAATTTGTTTATGCTAACGTCAATATGACGTCAAATTTTATCTACACAGTCACAACTTTAGGATAAATCGTATGTAGAAATAATAGTTTAAAAAACTAATGAAACGCATTTTATAAACTAAAAAGCTAAAAAAAATAATTAATCAATCTATTTTTAAGATTTGAAAAAGATTTTTTTCCGATATTTATGTTAAGTGTGGAGAAATTCGAACGGGGTAATAGATTCTTTGAAGTAACTTCTTAAACTCTTCAGCTTTTGACACTTTTAGAGAGGAGCCACAAATTATTTCATTGAGTGGTAAGATAGCCTAGACATAGGCAATTATTTTGCAATATTCAAAGCCGAAAAATTCGAACGGGGTAATCGTTTTTTTTTCTAAAAAACAAAAGAGTTCGACAGCGAACTGGGGTCTTAAAACTTTTAACTGTTAATTCTGGCGGAACGCCTTTTCCTCTTAATATTTAAGCTTAAATGTATAATATGTACTTACAATATTCCCATTTGAAATAGCTACCCCTACATCACAGGGGTTTGATCCCCCCCAAAATCTTAACAAGTGCACTTTTTTAAAACGAGAACAGAGCAAATCCAAACAAAAATGAGCCAATTTGGCCATTTACCTAAATGCAAAAAGATTCAAATCAAGCATAGCATTGAACTTTTTCAATTAAAAATACCTAAGCACCGTTACATACTACACAAGAATACCAAAAAATAAAATACACTCCATTCATTAAACCTCGCTTTAGGACATTCTTGTCAAATTCAGCCTATACGTAATACGATTGGCATTGTAAAATCGGTTGGACATTTTTTTAAACTATCCGCAAAACGAACACACTCTTGTTGCAAGAAAACATTAAAAAAAAAATGATGCTATGTGTGAAACTCGATGGGTTGAAAATCATGACGGATTATTAAGTTCAAAGAAATTTTTAAAGGCATAGTGGATACCTTGGATGTGTTGAGTATTGATAAGGATTCCGAGACCTCATCTAAAGCTTCTTGTTTTTTTAAATCAGTTTTGACCAGTGATTTTTTGATAAGCTTGTGCTGCTTAAGTATTTTGTTTTCGTACACACTACCATTGTGTAAAATTTTGCAATCCGCTTCTTGTGACCTAGTGTCAGCTCTGGACCACGTAAAGCTAGTTTTAAATACGTTTCGAAAAATTCGAGAACATGTTAGTTTAGAATTTAATGATATTTTTAAGACTGCTCAAGGCCTTTTAAGTATTGTAGATGAAACTGAAACCTTGAAAATTTCACGAACAGTATCGAAGCAGCAGCATAAGCCAATGTAAAGGCGTCTGATCCTGAAAACTTTTATAGGATAGTTGTTATGATTCTCCTTTTGGACGACTTCATAACTCAGCTCCAAACGCGGTTCGAGGACCATAAGACCGTTCTATCATCGTTATATATTTCGATCCCGTCAATACTTGGCAAAAGCAAAACAAAATTTAACTAAGAAAATTTTAAATTTTATAAAAGATTTTTGGATTGGGATACTTGAAGGCTGAGTTTCTACAGTGGAAGACAAAATGTCATGAACAACCCGAGGCACTGCGTTCACAGAACGCCATAACAGCTTTAGGAGTCTGCAGTAAAGATTTTTTTCCCAACATACATCGTCTTTTAAAAATGTTGGCAACCTTACCAGTATCGACATGTACACCAGAAAGAAAGTTTTCGACGATGAAATGAAACGCTTAAAAACTTGTTTAAGAAACTCTAGCGGTGAAGATCGACTTACTGGCTTAGCCTTAATGTTAATTCATCGGGAGATAGAAATAAATACTGACGAAGTAATTGATGTACATATTTGCAGCAAAGAAGGGTACTCATTCCGTAAAATTTAAGACGAGAGTCGTTCAAGCGATAGTAGTGCACGAGATCGTCTTTTATTTGCTTAACGTAACTCTACCACCATCGTATCGTCCATCGTTTATTTTACACAAAGTTTGAGAACTTCCGGTACCTTTCAGAAGCTCACAAACAAATAATCACTAGATGGCATCGTAATTGTCATAAATGACATTTGACAAATTACAGTGGCCTACTTCGTGCTTACGGAATATTTAAATTACAGTCACCCACAAAAGCTTGCTCATTTATTTTGTTCCTAATTGACTAATTGATGATTTATATTATTTATAATGTCGGATGAATTATTATGTAATTTAAATCGTAAAAAAAATCTGAATTCAATTGCTCGCTTTAAAATTTCCTGTAAAAAGTTTAAAATTGTCTGCAAAATATATAAATCAATGCAAGACGCTACCTAATTCGCTATCGTTCAAACGCTATCGCCTTAACGATAGTGCTCTGTCGATTATTGAGCTACAAGAAGCAAATGTTGGATCGTCGAAACGATGTCGTCGAGACGATAGAGATTTTAAATGTTACGTGATGCAAGGCTATCGTCGAAACGATATCGTCATGCGATTATTGACTTACTTATTTAGTTTTATAAAATAATTCGTTACTTTGTTATGTTGAATATAGTTACTTTTTTTTAAACTACATAATATTCCTACTTTTGTTATAATTACTAGTTAATAGGCCTTACCAATAATGATGTTTAGTCTTCAACTTAAATATTTTGACGGTCACAATGGATAATTTTATATGGAAATTTTCGCCATTATGACTTCGTAAAAGTTAGCCTGGACACTAAAAATGATTATTAGTACCGCGGAATAAAAAAATTAAATTCTAAATTTAAGATTATTTTATTTTCCTCAATCGCTTCCAAGTTATTTTTTAAAAACCTTCAATCTCGAATGGGTCAAAATCTAGAAAGTACAAAAATCTCGAAAGTACAAAAATCTCGAAAGACTCTATCTCGAAAAAAATCTCGAAAACAAAAAGTAAATTCGAGATTTTTTCTTTGCACCCATCCCATTGCCAGACAGTAAACATAAGCAGGGGGGTTGCATACGCATCGACATTTTTTTTTTCGAGATTTTTTAAATTCGAAATTTTTTTTCGAGATTTTTACATTCGAGATTTTCGCTTTCGAAATTTTTTTTTCGACATATCGGGGTAGACCCTGAGCGTTGTAAGGTCGAAATAAAGTTTGCACCCTCTTATTTCAACCCTTATAGAGAGAATTTTGAAAAACGATGAATTAGGCATAATTTTTACTTATCTACCTATTACCATAAAAAGTTTCAAGTTCAACGTCTAATGGTTCATGTGTTATGAAAAAGCCTCCCTTAAAGGGGAAGTCAAATGTGATTACATTGTCTTCAGAACCGTACCAGCATACAAAATTTCAAAGTTCTAACTTTAAGGAAGTGGTTCAAATTGCAAGATTTAAGGAAAAGAAACAACGAACATGATTGGATGACAAACGACATACGAAATGGTTGTAAGGAAAAGGATAGATTATAAGGCGATTTAAAAGCAATGAAGAAATCAAGAATACGAGAAGGAGTTTAAAAACTATCGGAATGAATTAAATAAAAGGATCAATCAAGTGAAGTCCAGTTACTACAAACAAAAATTTTATGATGTAAAATCGAATCCTAGGGAGATATAGAAATTGGTAAATTCAATATTAGGAAAGAAGTCAAGTAACCTAGATGAAGTCATATCAAATAATTTTGGAAACACAGACAATTACGGAGATCTCGCGAATAAGTTCTCGAGAAGGGTTTCGTCTGAAATAGCTAACACGATACACGAATGATGAATGTATGGGTCCTACAAACAGCACACAATGCTCAATATTTATAGAAGAAGCTACAGTAACAGAAATAGAAAATATTCTTAGCAGTATGAATGAAAACAAATCAGCAGGAATTGATAACATAAGGCCTAAAGATCTAAAAACCAATGCAAAAAATCTGGCTTCAGTAATAGCACAAATAGAGAATATGAGTCTTTTGCAGTCATCAGAAAAATACAAAATGTTGGAAAATAACCAGTTCGGGTTCCGCAAAAAATAAAAGTATAAACCGTTTGCTTGGAGACTTCACAAACAAATTATATTCAAGTCTTGATAAAAATCAGAACTCAATATCTAGTCATATTTTTATTGACTTTAAGAAAGCTTTTGACACCCTAAGTCAGTCAAATACAAGGTGGCGCAAAAGTAATCCTCCTATCAGAATATGCTATAAATTTTGCGATTGGCCCCTAATGTCAGTTCTGTTTTGACATTTGTGTAGTAAACACATGCGAAATACACGTTAATAAACAATGTTACGCTACACTGCTCCAGAACGCGGAATATTGGTGACTATTTATTTGAGCAATAATCGGTCGGTGACTTTGGCACAACGTGAATTTCGTCGCAGATTTCCTAGCCGTCCAACGCCTACTGGTGAAACACTGCGACGTTTAGACGCTCGCCTCGAAGAGACTGGCACAACACGAGATGCTGCCAGGCGTGGCAGACCCCGGAGTAGCCGTTCTGCAGAGAATATTGCTGCTGTAGCCGAAGATGTCATGGAAGCGCCGTCGACATCGACCAGACGACGTGCCACGCAAATGGGTATCAGTCGACGAGATCAACGAGTTCTTTTTGCCGCAACTTGATGAATTGGGATTGGAAAACATGTGGTTCCAACAAGACGGTGCAACGGCACACACTGCACGTGCCACAACCGATATGCTGAAGGATGCATTTCCGGGGCGCCTAATCTCCCGTTTTGGCGATTTGCACTGGCCAGCAAGATCGCCTGATTTGACCGCTCCAGACTTCTTTTTGTGGGGCTTTTTGAAGACGCGGGTTTATGTCAACAAGCCTCAGACTCTTGCAGCTCTTAAAGACAATATCCGTCAAGAATGTGAGGACCTATCGCCGGAAGTTTTGGCCAAAGTGATGGAAAATGCCATAAAAAGGGCTCAAATGACAATCAACTGTGGCGGCGGCCATTTACATGACATCATATTCTCGACTTGATGTAAAAAAAATTAAAAGACCAAATAAAAATAATCCACAAGAAGAATCAAAGTTTTTAATTTTTTTTTAAATTACAGCCAAAAAACATCGGAAGGTTATTTTTGCGCCACCTGTATAATAAAACAGCTGGAAAAAGTAGGTGTAAGAGGACCCATATTGAAATGGGTAATCATGGACAATTATAGTGAAGAAGAAAAAATCGTTTATGGAGTTCCTCAATGTTCCAAATTAGGCCCACTGCTTTTCATAACTTATATAAATGACTTACTCTCAGTTCTTAAACAAAGCACGGGATATACATACGCTGATGACACAACAATTGTAGTAAGTCAAAAAAGCGTAGAGATAGGAGAGCCATAATGCAAAAAGAATTTGATGCTGTTACAGCATGGCGCCATGACCACGGTCTTGTAATAAGTGTCCCAAAAACTAAAGTCATTCATACTCGTCCTCCACACATTATGAAATACGAGATTAAGATAAAAGTGCACGAAATTCAATGTTTGCATAGATCACAAGACCAACATCATCTACAAAGGGAGGACAACTGCTCAGCTACAATTGAAAACGTATCAACTTATAAATACCTCGGAGTCACACTTGATTACAATCTTACATAAATGGAGTTACCACATCAAGACGCTGATCATGAATTGCGACAGAGAGCACAGACTCTTTTCCACCTTAGCTATCATTGCCCAGCAGAGGTTTTAAGGCAAAGCTATTTTCGACTGGTAGAGCTAGAGTCACATCTAAGGTATACTTGCGTGGGGAAACGTACCGCAACTTACAGGACTTAAAACCATAGTACATCTCAAATTACAACAAAATTATATATCGGTCTACATTAGGACAACATTACAACAGGCGGCCAATCGACAAGGACACACAACTACTTAACATACTGCAAATAAATAATATCAAACTTTCATGATGGTCATACATACAAGACTTATACCCAACGAGTTGTAAATACGAGAAGAAGTCATCAACGGCAATATGAGATCGCAAGATACTGGAACGAATATGGGCGAAGGCGATACGATGTTGTAGTCCCAACAGTATTCAATAATATTCCTACGGAATTTAGAGATTTTCCAAAAACAGTATTGCTTAAAAAGGTTAAACAATTTTTTTAAATAAAGATACATACAAAAAATTGATTAGGTAAATTACAACAAAAAATAGAACTCAAACATAAAAAAAACTAAGTATACACTTTTGTACATAGTCTTCTGCAGGGGCTTGTCTGCTTTGCAGATATAAAAACCAAACATTGTAAACATTTTTTAGATGAATATCAATAAAATACAAAAATACAAACAAACATCTAGTCAAGTTAAGTAAAATCCTTTAAAAATTTACACAAAAACACATAAGGTGCCGTCACACCATGCAATGAAAGTGCTCGCAGCAATTAAAATGATTGCTGCAATTAAATATTGCACGGTGTGACGACCTGAAAAGTGATTGCCGCAGGTGATTGCAGCAAGTAAAAATGATTGCGAGCAATCGATTGCAGGAGAAACGATTGCATGGTGTGACTAGTTCGTGCAAGCGATTGCTTGCAATCAAATTACTTCAAATCAATTGCGGCAATCGATTGCCGATTGCACGTTCTACATCTGCAATATTTTCGATTGCGTGCAATCAAACGCTGTTTTTCGAACTAACTAACTACTAACTAACTGGAACTAACTCCCACTAGCCAAATGAGTCCCACCAAATATGCAGTGGGATTTAGTTCATATGTTTGGGAGATAGTTCGCGTGATTTTCGAACTACTTGGTTGTAAACAAAACATATTGCATTGTGTGTTATGTCGATTTCTTTGTAAATCGGTATGACAATTCGCTTCATTCTCCTCTGTTTGTTTTCTTTGTAACGTGGTGCGAGCTTTGCTATTAAAAATAGTTGGAATGGCAAATGAAAAGGTATGTACATATTTAGTTTTTTCACATGTACATATTTATCTATATGTGTTTATCATTTGTTTCAAATAGTGTGTGTGGACGAGTGAAAATTTGTCTAAACTGATCACAGAAGTAGAAAGAAAACCGTGCGTGTGGAAAAAGAGCGACCCCAAGTACATGAACAAACATGTCAAAAAAGCGGCATATGAAGAGATAATATAATATATATAATTAGCTGCCTCGCTTCCAAATATGCAGCTTCTTCTTCAAATGCAATATTATCCATTTTATTATTTTTTTTTTGCGTCAATTTTCGATGAAATATGAAATGAAACTGAACTCCCTCACAGTCGCAAATTATTTGCAAAAAGCGATTGCTGCAATCATTTTCATTGCTGCAATCACTTTCAGCAATCGATTTCGATTGCCTGTTGTGACGACCCGAAAATGATTGCAGCAAGTGATTGCAGAAAGTGATTGCGTGTACGGAAAAAGTCGCTCGCAGCAATCATATTGCTTGCATGGTGTGACTGCTCTCTGCAATCAATTGCAGGAAATTTCAAAATTCGATTTCTCGGAATGATTGCTGCAATCACTTTCATTGCTTGTTGTGACGGCACCTATAATCATAATTATGTTGAATTTTAATTTTGCAATAAACATTAGAGGTCAGTTAAAGCTCTCAAAAAGGAAGTTGTCGCCTCCTTCCGAATTGAGTTCCTCATATTGCCATATCGTCCCCTTTCTGCGTTAAGCACGTATCTACAAAACATCTATTCTTCAGGAATAATTAAACGCATGTATCAGTAAAATCTGGTCAATATGATGTCAGCCTGTCAAAAATTGACATGATTTTTGACATGTGTATTGTGTTCGATTAAGGGAAGCTATTATTTTTTTTAATTCCTGAAGAATGAATGTTTTGTAGATACGTGCTTAACGCAGAAAGGGAACGATATGTAGCTAGAGGTAATTCTTTTTTTTTTTTTTGAATCTCGTTATTTTGGTGAAAACTAATGGCTAAAATAAAACATTGGTCCCACACAATCGTACGTTGTTATGGACCGTTTTTTTGTATGATTTTCAGGTCGTTTTCTTGAGACCTTTTTCGGCCTTTATTCTGGCCTCGTTTGGATACTTTGTCTTTAGGACGTCTTTCAGGGCATTATTTGTGGCGCTTTCTGTTGTGGTGATTCGTTTGTACGTTATTTGACTCACTTTTGTTTTTTATTTATTTTTTTTTTTTTTTTTTTGTTTTGATTTTTAGGAGGTTTTTAGTCGTGTCTTTTGTAGGTACCGTTTTTGACAAAATTTTCTTGGGGTGTCTTTTACATAGTTTTTTTTTTCTGTTTTTCGGAATATTTTGTAATTTTTCGTGTCGTTTTTTTAGGTTGTTTTATGGGGAGCGAATTAAAACACTTGTTTCTTACTTTTAAAATTAAACAATATTTATTTGGAACTATGTCCTTTATTATTGAAATACTTTTTACTAATTCTAAAAGGAGCTTAAGGCTACTATGTAGTTACAATAAGACTATCGATAAATTCATCATACAGTCGTATTTATATATTTTTCTTATCTATCTACAAGGAGACCCAAGCGTACAATCGTCTTGCTTGATAATGAAGAAGAGATAATATTCCAACATTGTATACAAACGATATTATCTCTTGTACATATGTTATCATTGTAGCGTTGTGTGCAAGACTGTACTAGAGGCTAAAGATATCATTGAATACAAATAATGTTATCTTTTTTCTCAATATGTTTTGCTATGGATACTTAACTCCCCCCCTTGTTAAACGAAATCGTCCCGATTTTTCGACGCTATTTTTAACATTTCTCTTTCATAAGTTTTGTTATATGCGTCAATCTTTTTTTGTTTTTGACGATCTGTTATACATTGTATAGTTTTTATCATTACGTACGTAAATGCTAGAATAACAATCAGTGTTACAATTGTGTATATAGTTGATAATATCGGTTTTTCTTCAAAAGGAATAATTAGTTTTTTTAAAGTATCTATGTTATCGAATTTGTACATTGTATCTTCTTTAATTATTTGGTCGATGTAAGACTCTGAATTATGATTTCTTAATATAACTTCTTTAATTTGCTTATGCATGTTTTTGTATATTTTATCGTCTAGATTTATAGTATTTTCATAAGTAACTAAGTTTATACCATTAATTGTTTGATTATTTAACTTATGCTTACCGCTTAATAACATAACACCGGATTCAATTTCTAAGTCGTAATCGTATTCTTGTTTAATGTTGCATTTTGAAGTTATATTCTTTAAAAGTGGAATAAGACAATTTTCTTCTTCAAAGTTAATTTCACAAATGTTTTTACTTAGATGATTTTGACAATTTCTTGTTCTTAAATAAGTTTGGTTACATAAGGCAATTGTTTTATCTGTAATGATTTTTCCATGTTTTGAATTTAAAGGTGTTACTTTATACAATTTACATGATTTAATTAGAACTGGATATTTATATATTGTGATGAAGAATTCATCAGTTCTAGCTAAAAATATTTTAGAGTACTCAAGTATATTTATTATGGGTACTTGAATTATTTCATGTTGAATAATATTTTTAATGTCATCTAAGTCTAGGCTTTCTGATAAATATTCATTATTTTTTGCTGCATTAATTGTTCTGGTCAATAATAATAATTGTTCGTACACTTGTTCTATTACTAAATGTTCTTTAAGGCTCTGACCTTCGAATTGTTGCAAAATTTGTTCAAATCTAGAATTTATAGTTTTTTGTTTATTATTGTTTTCTATGAGATTATTTATACTCGTTTCTATGTTAACTAAGTCATAATGGTCAGGATTACCAAACACATATTTGAAAGCTGTTCCTAAAAAGTTAATTGATCTAGTATGCCTAGTATGTTCTTGTAATTGGTCTGCTAAATTCTTAATTTTACTTAACCAAATTTTTTCTTCCTGTGTAGGTTGATATTTACTAGTTACGATATTTACGTAAGGTTGAAATATCGAAGTCAGGTTGGTGGCATGTAACAAATAAGTTTGTTCTTTGAATAAATACACGTCATCTGTTTGCGTAAGTATAAACTTCTTGTTTAGTATCTCAGTTATTTGAACGTTTCCTTGCCCTTCTTGACTCTGTACAATTCCTAGTAATGTTAGGAATATTAATATTTTCGTCATGTAAGAGTTTCTGTATTTCTTTGTTTACGAATTCGTTATCTGCTATGGGATATGGATATTGTTTAACATAAACCGGATTATCATTGGTCGTCCTAATGCTTGCTTCTATAGTATCTGTAAAGGGTAACGGTCCTATGCTGTTATTAATCTTCATCAGTCTATCTATGTCTGCTTTATAAATATTATTTTCCCCAATTATGTAATTAATTTTCTGAATAGATTCGACACTGCTTATGGTAGTTAGAGTCATATTACTGAAATTTATTTCCGCGTTTAGAACTTTAAGTCCTTCATATCCTAATATCATATCAAAAGACTGAATATCCTCTAATTCAAAAAATGTTATATTTTTCTTTAATATCCTAACTACTTTCTTTGTATCTACCATAGAATAACCATGCATTGTTTTTATTTTTATAGGTTTAATTTTAATTTTTTCGCTAGAATCGCATTTTCTATTAATGTAATTATGGGTTGCACCAGTATCAATAAGAATTTTGTAAATTTTCTTATGAATAGTACTAGTTAAATTTAAGCAGGGCAACCCGTCTACTAGTTTAAATGATCTATTCTTATGTTATTATTTACCATACATTCCGTTTCATCTGCTTCTGCATATGTACTGCTGACATCGTCTCTGCGTTGTTGTCGGGAGTTATTTACTCTCTGCTGCTTGAAGTTCTGCTGATAAGATCGTTGCGGTCTGTTGTGTGTGTTGAAACTCCCGCTGTGTTCACGTTTCGCTGGTGGATTATATACATCGGGTTTGCATTGATTCCAATTTTGTCGCTGTGCATGTACAATTTGTCTCGAGTTTATCTCCATCGGCTGTGGTCCTTGATTGTGTTGCTGCATATTATCGTATTGCTTCTGGGGTTGATAATTCGTTGTTTGGCTCGAATAATTTGGTCTTCTTTCGTTTCTGCGTTCATGTGGCATATTTTTGTGGTGCTTATCTTGAGTGAGATGTAAATGCCTGTGCACATTATCATGTTCTATTCTGCGAGCAATTGCGAATGCGTGTTCTAGATCATTTATTGTAGCTGAATATAATGATCCTCTTGTAAAGTTGTCACTCATACCATCAATGAATATACGAACTGCGTCGTCGTTAGCATTTTTAATTAGTCTGTCGATTATATTCGGCGGATCACCTGACATAGTGATTTTTGATATTATTAAATTGAGATTTTTATTTATCTCGTCGTGGTATTCAGACAGTGTGCTTCTTTTTTGCGTGATGGCTTTCATCATGTCTTGTAGCACGTATAGAGGTTCTTGATTAGAGTACGTATAATCTAATCTGTTACGTATCGCCTCAAAATTAAAAATTGTGTTATAATTAGTTAACACATTCGCGGCTGCACCCTGTATTTTACTTTTCACTATAGTCAATGCTGCTGCGTACTTACTGTGTGTTTTGAAGTTTTTAATGCTGTCCATTAATCTGGATGCTTCTTCGCGCCACGACCGATAATTTGATTGATCGCCGTTGAAAATAGGTAGGCTTTTAAATGCGTCTAACTGTATTTCACTACCATCTGTATATGTGGTTCTTATTTCCTCTAGCACAGGTATGTTTGGTACTATGCCTAATCCAGATTTTACTTCATTTAGTTTTGTTTCTAAATTAGTGTTTATTTGATTTTGGTTAGTTATTATTGCTGCTAACCTTGCATTCTCTGTGCGTGTGTGCTCTAGGGTTTGTGTTACTGTGTTGCACCTGGTTTCTAAAGCTTCTAATCTTGCCATTAATACTGCGAGTTGTTCCATTTTGAACTCGTGTCTGTTGTCGTCGAATTTGTGTGTTTTTTTTCTCCACATATACACTTTCACTGAATTGCTTAGCTGCTTCGTATGAAGAAGCTATATTTGTACCTGCTATGCTAGGTAATTCTTGTAACCGGTAACGCGAGTGTTCTGTTTATACTAGATTTCACTACTTGTTCCCGAGGTCCGCTCGATTGAAGTTAAAAAGTATATTTAACCTCCTGGCAGGATCGCCAATTAAAACACTTGTTTCTTACTTTTAAAATTAAACAATATTTATTTGGAACTATGTCCTTTATTATTGAAATACTTTTTACTAATTCTAAAAGGAGCTTAAGGCTACTATGTAGTTACAATAAGACTATCGATAAATTCATCATACAGTCGTATTTATATATTTTTCTTATCTATCTACAAGGAGACCCAAGCGTACAATCGTCTTGCTTGATAATGAAGAAGAGATAATATTCCAACATTGTATACAAACGATATTATCTCTTGTACATATGTTATCATTGTAGCGTTGTGTGCAAGACTGTACTAGAGGCTAAAGATATCATTGAATACAAATAATGTTATCTTTTTTCTCAATATGTTTTGCTATGGATACTTAACTAGCGCTTATATGGCATTTTTCTGGTCGTTTTTGTCCGTTTTTGTTTTAAGACTTTTTTTTCATTTTTTCTTGGCATTTCTTGGCAGAAATGAGAAAGATAAATGTCATTAGACGCGAATGGAGCAGCTAGGGCTGTCGCTTTGGCGGATGCTGGCTACGGCCAACGTTGGATTGCGATGACACTTGGTGTGCCTCGAACCACTATAAGAGATACCATCAGACGATTTCGGGAGACTGGTTCTTACATTAGGAGGACAGGTCAAGGTAGACACCGATGCACTTCCGCCCGAGATGACCGTTTTTTGTCAATAATATACTCAGGGATCGCTTTTGTACAGCTACTAAAGCTGGAAGTGAGAGATATTGCAGTTAGTGATCGAACAGTATGAAGAAGACTGACAAAGAGAAACCTAAGCCCACCTAAGTAACTGGTGGCACTAAATATAGGTGGGCGGTTAATTGTACCGGTGAGTGTACATTAATTGTACTTCGCTTTTATAAATTAGGAAGTAGGAACTATATTTTTATGGCACGAGTACGATAACTACGGCGCCAAAAATTGATAACGGTATTTTGTAGAGCGGGTAAATACAAGCATTTTTTACTATGGGAGGGGGGGGTCTATCTGGCTTCGTTTAGGCGGGAGGGGCAATTTAAAAAAAATAATACTTTATATGGAAAAAAATACATTAAAAAACAATGGCAACACTTACAATAAAGGACTTTATGAATTTTGTAAGTCAGGAATCTGTTCTTTGATATTATTTTTAAATCAAGTTATAGCTGTTAATAGTTTTTGAAAAAAATACTTTCAAACTTGAAATTTAAGGAAAAAAATTTAAAAAAAATGTTTTATGCTGATTTTTTTCAATGTTGAGCAAATAGATACTTAATTTGTTTGTAGTTTTTACTGCCTAAATCTATTCTTAATCGAACACTCAAAACCAGTTTGATTTATGTCTTATAATTTTTGAGAAAATTGAAAATTACTTTTATATGTTGCTCCGCTTAGAGTACAATTATATTAGTTTACCCAATATCAACAACATTCTTCAGATACAATCTCTGGCCAGAAATTTCACATTGGTAGACAAAATTTTGCTGATTTGCATTTTAGACAATTTAGAACGAATTCCTGGCTTTGAAAAATACTATAGTTCTTTGTGGTAAGTGTTGCCATTCTTTTTTAATATTTTATTTTAATTTTATTTATAATTTTTTTTTTAATTACCCCTCCCGCCTAACCGGAGCGAGATAGACCCCCCTCCAATAGTAAAAAATGTTTGTATTTAACTCCTCTACATAAATCCGTCATTAGTTTTCATCGCCAAAATTATTTTACTCACCCCAATTTTTGTCCTAAAATTTCAAGTTTGAAATTGTTTTTTTCAAAAACCATTTAAGGGAATAACTTGATTTAAAAATAATATAAAAGAACAGATTCTGGGCTTTCTAAAATGTCATAGTCTTTTATTATAAGTGTTGCCATTGTTTTTTAATGTATTTTTTTCCATATAAAGTATTATTTTCTTTAAATTACCCCTCCCGCCTAAACGGAGTAAGATAGACCCCCCCCCTCCCATAGTAAAAAGTGCTTGTATTTAACCCCTCTACAAAATACCGTTATCAATTTTTGGCGCCGTAGTTATCGTACTCTCCCCATTTTTATAATATAATCTTTATCTTTATATATATAATTCTTCTGTCCGTGTTTGTTACCGTATTTCTCCTAAACGGCTGGACCGCAGAACAATTGACGCACAATGAAAATAATGTACGAGCAGGCAAAACAACGTTTGCCGGGCCCGCTAGTAATAATTATTAAAAATATCGCAGTTAATTTGAATTCTTATTTTTTAATATTTGAATACATAATAACATGAAACTATTCCAGAAGAATGTTTTTTTAATGGATGTAACATAAAATTATATTTTACATTCAGGTTAATAATAATAACTTTGGAAAGTCAAAATATTTATTGCATTTTTATTCTAGCTACTTGTGAAAATATGCGCTCGCACTGCCACGCAGAATGCGGAAAGCATAAAATGGAACCAACAAAGAACAAATGTTTTTAAGAGAGGAAACATTGGTGCTTTAAAGGCAGCACTCCAATAATCTTCAGATTTCAAATCCTTGCTAATAAAATTGTGATGTAAGAGAGCTCTCCATTCGTCATCTAGTTCATCGACAAGTCCTTCTTGAATTAAATTTGGGACCAATTGTATGAGTGGGGTAAGGTTTGGGGCAGTGTTGTTATATCGTGGGATTTATCTCTTTTTGTGGGAATTTCTATGTCCGAAAAGCCTTCCGTGGGATAAAGGGAAAAAGCACCACAATCGTGGGAATTTCAGGAATCTGACAAAAAAAAATGTTAAAATCAAATTTTTGTGAAATTTCATCAAAACTAATTCAAAAATTCACAACAATTATTGGGAGAAATAAAAAGAGCTCATGTAAACAGCCTCTTAACAAAAATGTTCTAGTACAAAAACAATCTGACGGCGCAGCGACAGCGTATGTAACTAGACCTCTAGCGCCAGCGGCAAAGTGACATTTGAATGGAACCAGTTTGCATTTTTATTACTTCTTAAAGCTCTCAATTCAGCCGTTCGGAGTCGGCATAAAATGGTAGGTCCCTTCCATTAGCCCCAAAAATAAAAACTCACACAAACTAGAGAAGCTAGACCTATAGGGTGCCTATACGGACTTATTGCATGAACTATCTATTTATTTATTTAGTTAATTTTGCGCTAGATTGAAACATTTCCCAGAAAAGGATATTTTACAATATGTGCTACAGCTGAAATGTCAGTTTTTTATATGGAGTTTGGCATACCGCTAGTCATCTACGCGGCCATTATTATTTTTTTTTTTTTTTTTTTTTTTTCATTTTAATGCATCGTGGGAATTTCGTGGGAATTTGAGTTTGGTGAAAAGGGAAAAAAGGGAAAAATGACTACGTTTCGTGGGAAAACTGAAGAGAGAGACCTAACAACACTGGTTTGGGGATTTATTTTGTGAATATTTTTGTAGATTTCGTTTAAGTCTAAAAAGCAATTTTCATTAGTAAAATCAATTGAGTTCAGAGAGGTAAGCGCCATCAATAAATTTATTTTTAACAAAGTTCGACAAAATGGTTTTGAAAGACGTGAATACAGGGTTCATGATAAATATCTGCATAAACGCTATGAAATAAGTCCGAATTCTGTTCTAGCTGATAGGTGATAAAATAATGTTTTAAAGGAACCCACTGCTCTAAGATTCGCGATACAACATTTTCAAGTGACAGCCACCTGGTAGAAGATGTTTTTAATATCTTATGCGGGTTTGTATTGAATATTGCGAAAATCAGTCTGCCGTTTAGAGCTGTGCGAAAAAAAAGTAAATATTTCTCGCTAATATGAACATAAATGAAGCGAATGACATGTATATGGTATATCCCATTACGAACAAATTATTATTTTGAACGTTTTTAAAAAGTGCCTGAACACCACCCCTTTCCCCCATCATAACTGACGCATTGTCTGACGCAAATCCGATAACATTTTGTGATGGGACATTGACTTCTTCAAAATATTTTATTAGTTTATCAAATACTGTTTTTGCACCAGCAAATACTGCTTTTGCAGGACGTTCGACAGCACTGAACATGATCACAAAACTACACAAGTCAATTACGTGCCAAAGAGTAACATCTGTTGTCTCTCTATAAAAGAGCTTGATCCGCATTTTTGCTGTCAGTCGATTCTGAGATGTGGAGCTGAGCACATCTAGTTGCTGCCAATCACCGGTCATTATATTGTCGACGAAGTTAGTTAAAACAAAACAAAACAAAACAAAACAAAACAAAACAAAACAAAACAAAACAAAACAAAACAAAACAAAACAAAACAAAACAAAACAAAACAAAACAAAACAAAACAAAACAAAACAAAACAAAACAAAACAAAACAAAACAAAACAAAACAAAACAAAACAAAACAAAACAAAACAAAACAAAACAAAACAAAACAAAACAAAACAAAACAAAACAAAACAAAACAAAACAAAACAAAACAAAACAAAACAAAACAAAACAAAACAAAACAAAACAAAACAAAACAAAACAAAACAAAACAAAACAAAACAAAACAAAACAAAACAAAACAAAACAAAACAAAACAAAACAAAACAAAACAAAACAAAACAAAACAAAACAAAACAAAACAAAACAAAACAAAACAAAACAAAACAAAACAAAACAAAACAAAACAAAACAAAACAAAACAAAACAAAACAAAACAAAACAAAACAAAACAAAACAAAACAAAACAAAACAAAACAAAACAAAACAAAACAAAACAAAACAAAACAAAACAAAACAAAACAAAACAAAACAAAACAAAACAAAACAAAACAAAACAAAACAAAACAAAACAAAACAAAACAAAACAAAACAAAACAAAACAAAACAAAACAAAACAAAACAAAACAAAACAAAACAAAACAAAACAAAACAAAACAAAACAAAACAAAACAAAACAAAACAAAACAAAACAAAACAAAACAAAACAAAACAAAACAAAACAAAACAAAACAAAACAAAACAAAACAAAACAAAACAAAACAAAACAAAACAAAACAAAACAAAACAAAACAAAACAAAACAAAACAAAACAAAACAAAACAAAACAAAACAAAACAAAACAAAACAAAACAAAACAAAACAAAACAAAACAAAACAAAACAAAACAAAACAAAACAAAACAAAACAAAACAAAACAAAACAAAACAAAACAAAACAAAACAAAACAAAACAAAACAAAACAAAACAAAACAAAACAAAACAAAACAAAACAAAACAAAACAAAACAAAACAAAACAAAACAAAACAAAACAAAACAAAACAAAACAAAACAAAACAAAACAAAACAAAACAAAACAAAACAAAACAAAACAAAACAAAACAAAACAAAACAAAACAAAACAAAACAAAACAAAACAAAACAAAACAAAACAAAACAAAACAAAACAAAACAAAACAAAACAAAACAAAACAAAACAAAACAAAACAAAACAAAACAAAACAAAACAAAACAAAACAAAACAAAACAAAACAAAACAAAACAAAACAAAACAAAACAAAACAAAACAAAACAAAACAAAACAAAACAAAACAAAACAAAACAAAACAAAACAAAACAAAACAAAACAAAACAAAACAAAACAAAACAAAACAAAACAAAACAAAACAAAACAAAACAAAACAAAACAAAACAAAACAAAACAAAACAAAACAAAACAAAACAAAACAAAACAAAACAAAACAAAACAAAACAAAACAAAACAAAACAAAACAAAACAAAACAAAACAAAACAAAACAAAACAAAACAAAACAAAACAAAACAAAACAAAACAAAACAAAACAAAACAAAACAAAACAAAACAAAACAAAACAAAACAAAACAAAACAAAACAAAACAAAACAAAACAAAACAAAACAAAACATATACAGCCGTATTAATAATAGATCTCAAACCATTCTCTAACTCACTTGTTACGTAACTGGTAGTTAAAAATTTAACTCACTGACTAAATTTTCTTATTTATAAAGAAATATAACCCATGCATTAACTAATTGACGTGTTTCCTATTATCGTAGGTTTGTGATGGCAACGCTTCTCCAAATTGTATTGAAAACTGACAGGAATGCGTCCTTCTTTTCTGATGCCATCTTCTTCTTTTAATGGAATTAGAATTTTCTTACTCTTACTAATGCAATTATTTTTTTTATATTTCCTTTTGAAAATCTGTATTTATTTTTGAATGTTTTATATATAAATATTCTCATAGGATTTTTTTGTTTTTTTTTTTTTTGGTCTAGCACATTCAAATTATCCAAAACGGATGAGCCATTTTGCTGCACAATTTTTGCAAATTTATTCAATTAGGTATTTATCACCCTTTTACCACATTCATATCAATCAAACGAAATTAAACCCGAAACACCATTTGTCATTTTGCGCGGGAAACATGTTTTGCAAAGCTAACAAATCGCTAACACACCTACCACTGTGAGTTTGTTATGTAAAAGTTACGAAAGCTTAGTTATCTTTTAAAAAAGTTTATAAATAGGAATTTGGGTCTAATCAGTGGGTTAGTCATTAGTTAGGGATAACACGAAGTTCCGCAGCTATTATTAATACGGCTGATAGTGGTTCGAGGCTAGGGTTACCAGACGTCAGGATTTTACGCTTTGTCAGGCTTTTTAATTTTTTGTTGATTTATTTACACAGTTTAATTTTAAGGAAAAATAAATTTAAATTGTTGCTGGATGCAAATAGACCCTTTGGAATGGTTTCATTTATATTCGTTCAGTAAAAGAGACAATACTATTAACGAAATGCGGCAATTCAATTCCCAATTTGTTACACATATACACAACTTACTATACGATCTGGCGCTTTGGTAACCTGACTTAAGTCACAAAACAATGGTCAGTATATCTCAAATGCTAACATTTTTTTGTGGATGCAATTGTCAAAAGATATGGATTCTTTTGATTCTTTCTTTGAAAGTATAGAATTTTTAAAAGTATACAATATAACACTAAAATTATTCCTATTTTTTTGAAAAATATGTAGGTACCTATCTACCATGATTTGAAAAAAAATTTGCAGCCAAGGAGATAGTATTTTTTTTTTTAACATTGGATGTGCAATACGTTTCATCGTTTCATTATTTTTAATATTGCAAAACCAACCCTAAATAAAAAAAAATTGAAGTGGATTTTTGCAATCTTTTCTCACAATACCATAAGCATAAAAGAAAGAATTTTCTCTCTTACAATGGATGAAAAAGAGAAATAAAATCAATTTAGACTCAGTGAAAGCAAAGAACTTTTTAAAAATAAATCTTGCGAAGAATTTTATAGCTATATTTTGAAGAAATCAGATGTTCTCAATCAAATATATGCAACTGAAAAAATATAAAAAAAATGCCTTATTTAAACAAATTCAATGTCAGGCTTTTTGCTCCATAATCAGGCTATTCTCTCCTAACTGTCCGGCTTTTCGATTTTTTGTGATGGTAACCCTATTCGAGGCACACCAAGTGTCATCGAAATCCAACGTTGGCCGTAGCCAGCATCCGCTAAAGCGACAGCCCTAGCTGCTCCATTCGCGTCTAATGACATTTATCTTTCTCATTTTTAATACCCAGAGGATCACAGACTCTAATTAAACACTTTCTAATATTCAGAAATAAAGAAAACAGGGATTTAAGATCATAGTAAAGAAATCGCTAAGAACGTCAAATTAGAAATGAATTACAAAAATCCATTTAATACACAAATAAGAGATGGGAAAAGTGTAGAAACTGCTTAGGTTAAAACGGTTAAAATGTCCACTTGACAAAACACATCCATTGAGTTAACCGTTACTTGACGTAAACAAAACTAGTGTAGTGCCACTAAAGATAGGTGGGCGGTTAATTGTGCCGGTGAGTGTATAAACACGACTAAGAAATGAAATGAAAAGACTTATAGATACATAACGTAGATAAGTTATAAAATACGTTTATTTTTTACTGTTACTAAGAAAGAACTAAAAAAATCAAAAAATTAATACATTTATGTATTTAAAAAAAGGGGGAGAGTACGATAACTACGGCGCCAAAAATTGATAACGGTATTTTGTAGAGGGGTTAAATACAAGCACTTTTTAATATGGGAGGGGGGGGTCTATCTTACTCCGTTTAGGCGGGAGGGGTAATTTAAAGAAAATGATACTTTAAATGAAAAAAAATACATTAAAAAACAATGGCAACACTTATAATAAAAGACTATATCATTTTAGAAAGCCCAGAATCTGTTCTTTCATATTATTTTCAAATCAAGTTATTCCCTTAAATAGTTTTTGAAAAAAACAATTTCAAACTTGAAATTTTAGGACAAAAACTGAGGTGAGTAAAATAATTTTGGCGATGAAAACTAATGACGGATTTATGTAGAAGAGTTAAATACAAACATTTTTTTACTATAGGAGGGGGGGTCTATCTCGCTCCGGTTAGGCGGGAGGGGTAATTATAAAAAAAAGTATAAATAAAATTAAAGTAAAATATTAAAAAAACAATGGCAACACTTACCACAAAGAACTATAGTATTTTTCAAAGCCAGGAATCCGTTCTAAATTGTCTAAAACGCAAATCAGCAAAATTTTGTCTATCAATGTGAAATTTCTGGCCAGAGACTGTATCTGAAGAATGTTGTTGATATTGGGTAAACTAATATAATTAAAAGAAATTTTTCATATACTCAGCCTTGCACCCATCCCAAAATCCAACAGTGACCCCAAGCAGGGGGGTTGCAGGGGGGCAGCATGCCCCCCATACGCATTTCAAGGCGCAAGGGTAGCAATTTGTACTCTAAGCGGAGCGACATATAAAAGTAATTTTCAATTTTCTCAAAAATTAGAAGACATAAATCAATCTAGTTTTGAGTATTCAACTAAGAATTGATTTAGGCAGTAAAAACTACAAACAAATTAAGTATCTATTTGATCAATATTGAAAAAATCAGCATAAAACTTTTTTTTTTTTAATTTTTTTCCTTAAATTTCAAGTTTGAAAGTATTTTTTTCAAAAACTATTAACAGCTATAACTTGATTTAAAAATAATATCAAAGAACATATTCCTGGCTTCCAAAAATCCTAAAGTCCTTTATTGTAAGTGTTGCCATTGTTTCTTAATTAATTGTTTTTTATTGTAATTATTATTTTCTTTAAATTGCCCCTCCCGCCTAAACGAAGCCAGATAAACCCCCCCCTCCCATAGTAAAAAATGCTTGTATTTAACCCCTCTACAAAATACCGTTAACAATTTTTGGCGCCGTAGTTATCGTACTCGTGCCAAAAAAAGTTATATGCGTATTGCTTTTGCCTAAAAATTATGCAAAATATTTTTTAATGTACTGCTTTGGTATTTTCTAAAACGACAGCACTGATCATGTTCTATCTAACCATAGGTCACTACAATCCCAAAACTTCATTCAGAAGAACCACCTAGGTATACATAATCTCGCATATAAAACAGTTTGGCCTGACTGATTGGTGATTCTGATTAACTACAAGCCCAAACGGTAAGAGGAATCTGTTATTCAGAAATAAATTTCCTTTCATGGCCAAAGTGAGCACTTAAACGCGATTTGAGGAAATTCGAACTCCAAAAGGATTAATACTAGTGAAACCAAATGTACCAACATTTTGCTGTTTTGAAGATGGTCTTACTAAAAGCTTAACGAACATTTTTCTTTTTACCAAAAAATAATTGATATCAAGAAGGCACGATTCTTGCCGTTGCGCTTGTATCGCTGATCTTTATAGGCTTAGGCTTTTAATTTATTTTGTTTCCATGAAAGATGTGAAAGTGTGCTTTACCAAAATTGCAAGGAATGAATAAAAGTACATAAACATTCTAGATACAGACATTTTGGGTGTATTTAAAATATTTAATTATAATTTGGTGTTTAAATTTGCTGTCAAATAGACATAAAAAACAAAGAATTAAAAGAGTTTTCGAAGGGTGCATAAGTTAGGGAGACGTAGGTATTTAGTTCCTTGAAACCAAATTACGTGACCAAAACTGTTTTATTATAGAGTCTGGCATCAAGAGTGATTTGGTAAGGTCCTTATTACGTACAAAAATATTGTGATCAGCAGGTCGACATTCATAATATTAAAATATTTTTTTACACGAATGAACCTTACTTAGCTATATGTATTTATTTTTAATTTTAATTTCGTAATGATATCTTTCTACAAACCTGTTTGCCAAAAATTAGACAGGCTTTTGGAACTGGAAGAGCGTAAATTCCGTACCCAAAGGCGCATTATTGAAATAGTAAAGCAAAGGCATAGGATCTTAATAAATGTACCGAAATTATTTAAATTACAAAAAAAAACAAAAAAGTATCAGTTTGAAATCCTAAAAAAAAATTAGATCGAACTGTCAAATTATCGACGACGACGACACAGTTACGAGCCATATAGTCGGTCCACTCTCTCAGCAAACGTGATCCACGAAAGCTAATTCATCCGTACTAATCGCACCTAGCTCCAAGGAGTGTGAGAGCAGAAAGCAGGTCACATCAAAGTATCTCGCCCTCTCACTCGCGCACAGGAGTAGGGATGTAAATGGTATAATTAAGGTTTTAGATATTAGTCAAATGATTGTTAATGTAAACGTTTAAATCATTGACATACTATACAATACATGGACTGCTGGTAAAATGTCATACAAACCTGCGAGGAAAAATGAAGCAAACATCAGCACCCTTTTGGTTCAGTGCGTCGAAAGTATGAAACCTCTGCGCGCCATTGCTATTTTTTACATAGAACACAGTGCCATTCATTGTAGAAACATTGCATATGCGCAAAATAACGACTTATTCAAATTATTTCGAAAGTTCTATAACGGATGGCATACTCACTCAAACAAAATCGCACGAATTGCTCGATGACATTTGCGTGTTTTCGTTTCTCTCCGCCGTGAACCAAGAGAGCTAGTGCTTATGTTTGCTTCAACGAAAAATTGTCTCCTTGCAACCCATGTATAGTATGTCAATGGTTTAAATGAAAAGTGTGAAATGTAAACTAATACAAATTGAAGAATTTCACTTCAAGGGCAATGATCTGACCAACTGCCGCAATTCTTTGGACAATTTGGACCCTCCAAGTCACAGCACATATACCTCGACGCAAAATGGATAAAGTAGAGACATCCTTTTACAGCTAAAAGAGACAGCTATAAAGAGTATACGTTAGCCACCTTTACAGCCATAGAATGGACTTTCAACGATGTACACAATGAAGCAATTCTAGAGTCCCTCGCGGAGCTAGGGGTAAATAACCATCTAAGTCATTGGACTGTTTCTATGCTTAGTACTAGAACCATTACGTAGATAACCATTGTCAGTAGATTTACACCCAAAGGCGGCGTGTTATTTTACGAATTATTGTTGAGAGAACGACAACAATAGCTCAGAGACACATCAGTCATACTTCATACATATTTGGAACTACACCACTATTTAATCATCAGACTCCTTTTTAAGTGATTGAATTCTGACAGTCGATAAAATCCGTAAATAGAACGCTAGAATACCTGAGTTACTAAATGCCTCTGGACAGAGCATTCCATGCCTCGGTGGCTTGGTCCTGTAAACGGATGTTCTCAACTCGAATTCCAAGAAGTGCTGTAGAATCCATGCCGTTCTCTGGATAGGTCAAGAATAAAATGGTTGGACCAAGTTGATTACCTCTCCTCTGCCCTTTTGAGAATTGCCGTTGATGATTTAGAGTCGATCGTGAAGCCGCGACCCTTTAGATTCATAAGCACGACATTGAAGATGAATGAATGAATCCTTTTCTATTGCAGAATAACCGGAAAATCAATAATACAGTGAGAGTCAAAAGTGAGTCAAAACCAATGCAATTTAATTTGTTTTTGGAGTTTAGAAACATTTGTCCTTAAATATCTGTAAAGCTAGTTTATGCTGTCGAATTGAAATATGTTTTGTTATTGTTATTTTGATATCAAACTTTTTGTAGATTGTTGGTTGTTTAGACATGTTTCAAGACATTAAAGAAAACTTAAAAGAGCATCGGTGTTCACTCAATTTTGAAACTCACTGTATATGCATATTTCAAAACCGACATACATTTTATTAAATAAAACTACATACTATGTAATGTGTATATAAATAGAAATCAACTGCGAAGGATATTCAAATTATTGTACTGCTATTAGTAACACACGCACCAACGGCACGGCCTTAATCTATCGTTCATAAATATTTACATTTTCGTTTTACATGAGTAGTGCAAAGTTTTTTGCTTAAATAAATATAGGTACGCATAAAAATAAATAAGTAAATACTCACTATAACTAATGATAACTTAATTTGTATGTAACAGCAAAAATCGTTTTCTGGCTGAGCACATCACTGTTCATGTTCATATTCCATCTCAATGTCATCACACCTTTATCTGCAAACAATAGGTCGTAAAGTATCTAACAAACGCTATTTCAATACAAACAAAAACACTACTCACCTTTTGTGGTTTAATAAATAAAAATTCGTGGGTTATTGGGTTATTCCCCATCTGTTGTTGAATTGATACGGATCTTCGTAGACAAATCCGTAACCATTTTCATTGTTATTTGAATAAGTTTGTTGTTGTGTTGTTGCGTCACTCCAGCCGTTGCTATTGAGGTTTGTATAGTACTGGACTTTTTTGGGGGCTTCTTCTCTGTAATACCGATCTTGCTTAACCGGAGCGCTCTGATAGAACTGCCTCTGACGATTGACATCCTGGCTGTAGGCGTTCATATAATCCTCATATAAATTTACCTTCTTAACACCGACATCTGGATTGGAGTACTCTCGAACTGGTTGTCGCGATTTGAAAATAACGTCGTCGTTGCCAAAGTGCCTGAACTGATTTTCACTCTCATATGCGTTGTCTTGTGGGCTGTTGTAAAGGTCATTGCTGCGGATGTTGTCGACAGCAAAGAATGGTCCTTTCGCTCGTTTGTATTCGGCATGTACGTTTTCAATATTGTCCGAGACGAAAAACGGACCCAATCCTGATCGGCGAGTAAGCGCTTCTCCACTTGGCACATCAATTAGGTGGATTGGTCGAGCTTTTGGTGGTCGGTAGCCACTCTTGTAGGGAACTAGCTCGTTCTTGATCACTCTGGCGTTTCGCCATACCTTGACCTTGTCCTCTTCGTCGTCAGGAACACGCACTCCTTCGATAACGGGAATGTTGTCCGGTACAATGGTAATCTGAGATGATCCAATCGGCTTTGACTTTGGCTTGGGTTTGTTTTCAGATACGTCCTTCTTCTCAAACACCGCGAACGTCGACTTTGCAATGGAATCAGGGATACTACCCATAATGTTGTAAAAAAAGCTCTGTGGCGTAGCACGATAACTATCGTCAGTTGATTTCTTTTCCGCAGACCTTAATGCCTCATTAAGCATTAACGGAAGATTAAACAGTTTCAAACTGTCGTTATTATTCGCGGCACGTTTGTAGTACCTACTGTTCGAGGCACCCGTAGGCTGCACATTCCGAGGTCTCTTCTTCACAATCAGTTGTGTCATTTCACCATTGTTGCCCCTCACATTGACCACTTCAGTGTCGTCGAAATTTAAATTCCTACCCACACGTAACTCGGTCCGAATTAGTTTCGGTTTAAGAGTAGTTGGCGGCTGCGACCTGGCCGACCGATAGTTGCTCTCGGGAAACTGAAAGGCCAGCGTTAAGGACACCGATGCCACGAAGATGACGAAACCACAAGAAGTCATTGTTAATCGTCTGCTTGATTCACTGAGGAAGGAAACACAAGTGCCTATACAACCACTTTATTGGACAACGACTAATCACTCTGTGAACTCACCGTAACTTGAAGTTGCTATTAGAAGCGTTTACAAACAGATACCGCAATGACTTATACGAATATTTGCATAGTGCATCTGGTTTGGTTGTTAAGCTTGCAATTTTTCCAAGCCACCCAAGTCCTAGTAATTTCTCACTTGTATTGTCTTAACGAAGTATCCCAACGAACTGTGCAACTGACTGATCGGCGCAATGTATCTTTGGTGGAGAGATAATACACTTTCACTTTCTCTTTATTGCAACAAGAAAGTAAAATACAAGATCCCCACCTTCTGCAGCGAAAAGTGTGTGCGTAAGATTACGTAAACTTTTTTTTTTAAGGTTCGAATAGTGGAACGACTGAACTGCGGCCGTGAGGCCTGTAGTAAACAAATACAGCGACGTATAACTCGTATGGTAAGAGGAGGTAGTTGGGATTCGCTTAATTCATCCGTTCGCATTAGATGCGATATCAGTTTTGTATACCACACCGCATAGGGTATGTTAATTTGATTACCATACCCTGTAACTTGAAAAAAAAAAATATGATTATGTCGTGACTAATAAACTACCAAAATTTTCAACACGTGTAAGTGATTGCAGCATCATGCAGTTGCTGCTATGTAAGCCATCCATCAATTTGTCATTAATGATGTATAGTATACAACATAAGGAACTTACACGTATACAATATAGGGTTATACAATAGCGTAGCTACGGGGGATGGTGACCTTCGTAAAAGTCAAACTATCAATTAGAGCTGACGGCGCGATACCTTAGATCGATAATGATCTCTTGTAAATTGGACCGTACATTTTTGTTACACCACAAGTTTTAATTATGCACTGATGAAGGATGGATCATGGATAGACGCATTCTTCAATGACTAGCCCATACAATTTGGCTACTGATTAATATTCCACCATTGAGAGAGCGCTTCAAAAACAATAATATTCCCTGAAGATGTCTATTCA